>JBBPBX010023193.1:0-18058 GCA_038048925.1 Garcialebias charrua | reverse complement strand
GGGGGGGCATTATGACTTGGAACCAGAAAGTCACGGTTCAACTCCCGTCTCTGGCCAAGACAGCTGATCACTAGTGAAGGACAAGGGTCTGGTTTTAACCAGGCTAGCTGATCACTAATTGCTCCCCAGGCGCTCAATCCTCCAGGTCCTCTGCCCCACCTGGGTGTATCCCAGGTACAATGGGTTAAATGTCGGTGTGCACCAATGAATCGGACAAAATCGGAATCGGCAGTTCAGGATTTTTAGAGATCGTGATCTGCCAGAAAACTGCAATCGGTGCACCCCTAGTTAAACGCAGAGAACTCATTTCATCATTGTATGGAAACATACGATGAAAACATGTAGCACTTATACAGTAGCTTTTAAAATGTTTTGATTTATCATCTGACCCTTTTCGAAGTCAACGCCGACTATTTTGGACAGCAGCCAGAAGTACCATTTTAAAATTTACATGGGATAAATAAGGGTCGTAGACTTTAATGCATGTCCAGTTGTTGAATTATGGTCCAAAACATTTGGCATTGGGTCAAACGAGAACAGGGCTACTGGAACAAGATGTGCTTGTACAATGGCAGAGAACGTATGGCTTGTTGGAATGCTACTACTGAGAGGAGCTACATTGGAAGGATGTGGGAACTATGGAAACTTTGGTACCCATCAACCAGATTGACCCAGAAACAACTTGGGACCCAGTGTTCCAACATTTGAGAGATAAATCTGCTATCACACCTAGAAATTGATGAGGTAAAACAAAGACGAGATGGGAGCCAGGACGACAGGTCAGGGGGGATATTCCATCGTCCCCACCATCAGTGTATGGTACCAAGCCCCAATGAAAAGCCCTGAGGAACTGAATACAAGCGCAGCAATGAAGATTGACTAGGCACCTATAACCTGCACCCCTAAGCAACAATGTACCTTCTGGAAGTCTGCTAGATGCTAATGTAGCATTGCTACGTATCCCTACTGACACATCACAGAGACCAATAAGGTGGTTGGTATACACCACAGCCACAGTGATCCTTGACTTGCTTGGCTATAATGGTAAATGGTAAATGGAGCTTATTTATATAGCGCTTTCCAGCCCCCTGTGAGGAGCCCCAAAGCGCTTTACAATACCAGCCATCCACCCATTCATTCAGACATTCATACACCGGTAGTGGTAGCCTGCCTTGCAAGGCGCCATCCAAACCTACCGGGAGCAACTCGGGGTTAAGTGTCTTGCCCAGGGACACGACGACACATGGTGGGCGGATGCGGGATTCGAACCTCCAACCTTCCGATCAGGGGTAGACTGCCATTACCACTACACCACGGCCGCCCTATAAGATCAAGTCAATCAGTAAAGAGCATTGCTGGGAGCTAAGATCAAGAAAACTTGGAGAGAAGTTGTCAGAACATCAGAAAGTTCCAACATGTCCATATCTGAGGCTACCAAACAGCTAAAGTACACAACAACATTACAACAACACTCCCTGTATGAGAAGTTCCAGTCTGGATTCAGGGCAGCTCACAGTACTGAGACTGCACTGCTGAGGGTTACTAATGATGTCCTCTTGGCTGCTGACACTGGCTCTCCCTCCATCCTTGTCCTCCTTGACCTCACTGCAGCCTTCGACACTGTGGACCATAGTATCCTCCTCCACCGTCTTCATGTGGAGGTCGGTCTCTGTGACACCGTCCTGGACTGGTTTAAATCTTTCCTCTCCAATAGGCTGGAATGTGTTAGTCTTGGCAACGCCACGTCCCAGACAGTCTCTGTCTCCTGTGGTGTCCCTCAGGGGTCGGTTCTGGGGCCCCTGTTGTTTTCCCTTTACATGCTGCCTTTAGGTCAAATTATTAATCAGTTCAACATTTCTTTTCACTGTTATGCCGACGATACACAGCTTTACATCAGGACTGGAGCATCCTCATCTTCCACCTTGTCATCTCCATCTTCACTCACTGCCCTCTCTGCCTGCCTGGAGGCAATTAGGGCATGGATGAATCAGAACTTTCTTCAATTAAACTGCTCCAAGACCGAGGCCATACTGATTGGCACCCCTCACCAGGTACAGACATCTACTATAACAACACTTTCCTTTTCTGGACAAGACATCCCCCTCTCCACCTCTGTTACTAATCTTGGAATAAAAATGGACTCCAATCTTACATTTGAAAATCACATTAAGCTTCTGTTTAAAACTTGCTTCTTCCATCTTCGAAACATCTCTAGACTTCGCCCATCCCTAACTTTTTCCGATGCTGAGAAGCTCGTCCATGCTTTTGTCTCCTCCAGGCTCGACTACTGCAACTCCCTGTTTATTGGAATCCCTGGCAAAAACCTTCAGAAACTTCAATATATTCAAAACAGTGCAGCAAGGATCTTGTTGCGAGTTCGTAAATTTGAACATATTACGCCCATTCTTCATAACCTTCATTGGCTTCCTGTCGCCTACAGAATTCAGTACAAAACTGCTCTCATTACACATCAATGCTTACATGGAGCTTCACCAGATTATCTGAAGGATATTCTTATTCCACACTCATCCACCCGGTCGCTGCGGTCACAGAACAGTAATCTCCTTCACATTCCAAGAACCAAATTAAGGACCATGGGAGACCGGGCTTTCAGTGTGGCTGCCCCCCGCCTGTGGAACTCTCTTCCTGACTGTCTGAGGGTCCCACAGTCTGTGGTTGACTTTAAGAGCGGCTTGAAGACCTTTCTTTTCAACCGAGCATACTCTGCCTCCTCATGATTCTACTTTTGATCTTAGTTGATACTGTTATTGATTTTACTTGTTTTATTACTTGTTTTATTGACATTTAATTTCTGTTGCACCTTGTAGCACTTTGAGATTTTCATTAATGAAAAGTGCGTTATAAATTGAATTCATTATTATTATTATTATTATTATTATTAAAGTTCAAGCTAAAGAGGTGCACTCAAAAAGCAGAAGCCAGGAAAATAAACAAGGTATTCTCCACCACACCATCCAGAGTGTACTCTCAATCACGGGAGAACAACACGAGGGTAGATCCACTCAGAGCCGAGACTGAGAAATACTGAAGAAGCATATGGGAGAAGGAGCGATCACACAATAATGATGCCCCATGGCTACAAGATCCAAGATTTCATCACAGCAATCTCCAGAACAAGAACCAGTTCTCATTACAGTGCAGAATGAAGAACTGGACTGCACCTGGGCCTGAAACGATCCACACCTACTGGCTAATTACTAGTTATTGAGTGAAAATCATGATTTTTGAACGAATAAATTGTGTAAATTTAGAAATTGCTTTAAAATGAGAAATAAACGAAGGCGCCTCGTCTGTCATGTCTAGTAGAGTAGTTTAACATACATGTTGTCAGTGGGTCACATGACGTGAAAATTATTGTGCAAACCCCACTGAATGTCAGATTTCTTTGTATGTAGCTTTGAAATTTTATAAAAGTTGATACAATCAAAAGCAAACAAAGTTTCAGTATGTTACATTCATAAAATTTTTTTTTAAATAAGATATATGCTGTTGTTGTTTTTCTTTTACATATTTCTTAAAACTGTCACTATGTCATGACAGTATAGAATAAGACAGATAATCTGTGAAAAGTTTGAGCTCCAGAACTTGAGGTCTTGGTCTCAGACCCCAAAAGTCTTGGTCTTGTCTCTGTACACTCTGGTCTTGGTCTTGACTTGGTCTCATCTTGGTCTTGGGTTAGGTGGTCTTGAACACAACACTGCCTAAAATATCGGCCCCGCCGATGTGTCGATCGAGCTCTGGACATCACTGCTTGTTCAAAGGTTTTTCTAAAAGACTAAAGAATGCATTTTCAGTTTTGGCCTGAACTTGATTCCAGATTTCCAAGAGTTTGTTTCAGGGGTTTTGTATTGTTAGCCACAGTTTGGTCCACTCGTGTTGATCTTTTGTCTGCATCGCTGGTTTGTTTCTGCAGAAACCAAACGTCCAGCTCCTTATGGCTGTGTATGATGAGAACATCCTGAGGAATCCTTTCTACTTGGCACTGGAGAAACAGAGACCTGACCTCTGCAGTCGAGTGGCAGAGCTCCAGGGCATCGTGAGTCAGATCACCTCTAATTACTCTTTATCATGTAGTTCTTTGATCTAAATTTACTCAAGTTTTCAGTTTTTCTACTTTCTGGTTGAAGCGACTTTAATAAGGTGGAGCTTTTGTACGTATCCGATCAGTATAAGCTTCGTCCTTGCTCCTTTTGAATGGATTATGATCTTTTGTTTAGCCATTTGCTTTAAGGAACGAGGTGCAGCTCTCTGAACTAAACAGAACAGTTGATTTATTTCAGTTCACTTAAATCTGCATTACGGGTCAACTTTAAATCTAAAATCTAGTTAATTTTAAGACCAACAGGTCAGTTCAGTTAATTAGGAATGCAGTACCATATCATATAATGTACCTATTGTAGTACAAGACATCCAGTTCATCATTATATAATGCTTGTTAATAAAAGGCTGTCAACCGGATTCATTTTTATGTCCAAATAAACAATATAATTTATAAATTAATACATAAATATGTGTTGTGTAACAAATGGGTTTAATCAAACGTTTCATTTTCTCTTGTTTGGCGTCAAACCTGCAGGTTCTGGTTCCTTGTTGTGGAAGTTTCAGTGTCAGCAGCTTCTCCGACTCGTACTTTGACAGCTACGTCTTACAGCCTGCGGAGGATGGATACAAGACTCTGGATGGAAAGGTTGGTCCTCTGTTTTATCACGCCGCCTCACTCCATAGGAGGACCTGAGAGTTCCTAATGTTCCTCTCTTTTTGGAGGTTCATTTCAGCGTTTCTATGTTTTACTGTTCAGTCCCTACAGGAAGTTGCGTTGTTGCGATCACAACTACTACCACAAATACCGCCAGTACCCCACATTTTGCTAAAACTGTTGATTTTGACCAACTTTTCCATAAATTTGACCCAGCACCTTGTCTCCCTGTTTGGTTTCACTTCTTAGAATCTGAACCTGGCTCAGCCCGCAAGATAAAAACCTGTTCAGAGGCAACAGATTACACTTACCACCAAAGATTACCAATAAAATCCATGCAAGTCAGTTTCCTGGAGTTTTGCTTGCATCGAGTAGAAAACTGTTTTCCACCTCTTGCAGCATTGTGGTTGACCAGACACACACTATTGCTCTAAACACAGTTTCCTCTTGTAACACACACACACACACATAATGCACATAATGTGTAGACCATCATGCTAAGGTTTTTGTTATGACTTTATGATGTTTAGTTAAAAGCTGTTAATTTTTCCAGTAATTCAACAACGTCCCATTGTGTGAGGGGGGTTTGGTTTATTTTTAACAAACAGCATTTTTGTTTACAGACTCTGAGTTTAGCTATAAATCTCTCTTAGATGTTGATTTATTACCTCATATGCCTTCATGTGGATTTTTGGGTTCACCTAAATCTTTTAAATGATTTGATGGTTGAGCTGGATGCTTTAGGCTTCTTAGGGGCCATTTATCAAGATTAATGTCCAGGACAGTATGAAATTATCCACATATGAGAATTGTAGCATTAGGATATTTTTTTTTTTACCATGCTTGAGTAACATTTTTTAATCATAAAAATTAGCTTAACATGTAGTTTTGTTATTATAACCATAAATATTGGTCATTTGACAAATGAAATGTGCCAATCGCACTCCTTCAAAACAAAGCATTTATACAAGATACAAGATACAAGATAGGTTTATTGACATTGCATCAATTTTCACCGATACAGCGTAAGTATGTAATTACAGTCATCCAGGAGAGAGATTAGTGTAACAAGCTGCAGCTGAACAAAACATATTTTATCGATATGTTCTTAGCGCGGCCTACCCATCTGTCCCCAGATGAAGGTCAAAGATAGGAAAACAGGATAAGACACTTATTATTTTTTTATACCAGTAACCCTGCAGAAAGTTTAAATCTTTACGAAAACAAGACGGGGTTACCTTACTTGGATGAAAAAAAAAAGCATAATTAATTGTAGAGTGATACTCATAAAATAGTCAAAATCTGATCTAAACTGGCAAAAACATACAAAACAAACAGCCACTAGGGCGTTCAAGCCAGTGTGTCTTTTGTGCCAGTCCTACGCCTGGGTCGTGTCCGGAAGGCATACAGCGTAAAGCATTTTTATTGAGACTAATATAACGAGTTCATCCAAGAGACACCATACCGGATCGGTTGAGACCCGGCCCGGGTTAATGACGACCATCACCGGTGCTGTTGAAACAGAGTGCCAGCAGAATGTGCTACCGTTCATCAAAGATCACAAGGAGGAAAGCATCGCTGAGTATTATTCATGTTTTTATAACGCATAGCAGGCGGAACTAATATTGCAATGCCTTGTTGTAGACTGAAGCTATTTTAGGGACACGTAAAACAACTCGCAACAAATGAATCTATTAATACATTTTGTTATTTTTCACTTTACCAGAGTATAAGTTTGGAAAATAGAGAGGTTTGTTATTGCTAAAATTAAGGATTTTAATCGAGGATCGTCAATCTGAGTTTTCTCGTTGTGATATAAAGATATAAAGGAGACGTGTTGAAGCTTCACATAAACCCAGCTGAGGGGAGTTCTCCACATCTGGATGCTTTCTTCGTTTCATGTTGCTACGGGACAGGTGTTGCACCAACAGGTGTTCGACGCTGCGGGAGTGCACGCAGCCTGTTTGAGTCTCCCTCTGTTTCTACTGCTTTAGTTCCTGAAATCAAACTTCTTCTTCTTTCGGCTTTTCCCTCTCCAGGGGTCGCCACAGCGAGACATCCTCCTCCACCTCACTCTGTCCTCTGCATCCTCTGTCCTCACTCCAACTACCTTCATGTCCTCTCTAACTGCATCCATATATCTCCTCTGTGTCTTTTTCCTGGCAGCTGCATTTCTAACATCCTTCTACCAATATACCCACTGTCCCTCCTCTGGACATGTCCAAACCACTGTCCCTCCTCTGGACATGTCCAAACCATCTCAGTGTGTCCTCCCTAACTTTATCTCCCAGTTGTTCAACATGTGCTGTACCTCTGATGATCTCATTCCTGATCTTATCCATCCTTGTCACTCCTAAGGAGAACCTCAACATCTTCATTTCTGACACTTCCAGTTCTTTCTCCTGTCTTTTTATCAATGCCACTGTCTCCAGACCATACAACATAGCTGGTCTCACCACCAGTTCCTGAAATCAAACATTAACACTAAAATATGTAAACTTATATATACAGTATATATAAATATGTATATGAGATTATTCTGTTTCCTGTTCTTGAGACGTACCAGCTGTTTCAAGCCAGTTGTTCAAACTGTTCCAAAGATGTAAGGAAATGTTAACAGAAACAAAGTACTTTTGTGTGTCACTAAGACATTTGTTGCACATTGCAATTTGAGTTTTCTTCTGTTTTGTACAACAGGAAGTTAAGATCCAAGATCGACAACTCTTGCTGGGATCAGGCTTCCCAGCTCCATCAGTGATCCCCATCTTGTTTGAGGAAACGTTCTACAATGACCAGGAACAGCGGTACAGTATTCTTTGCATCTCCAGGCCTGTGGAGTTTGAATCCAGACTGGCCGAGGTCAGCCCACTTCCTCCTTACTGTCTGAGGAGTCTGGAGGATGTGATGGAGTTCCTGGGCCGTCCTGTCCAGAAACTGGACAAGTTCATTCATGGCTTCTGTGAAGCTTTCAAGGAACATGAGAGGAAGGGACTTCGCCACCACATAGTATGAAAAACTAAATCCTAATAGTTCAGATTGTTCATTGTTTGGTCACCCCTTTGGTTTAATATATCTGATAAGTACATTGTCTCTTCATGTTCTATTTTTAGGACACTGTGAATGGTCTTTACACTAAATGTCTTCAATGTCTGCTGAGAGACTCCCGTCTGGTAAGTAGACCCCAACCTAGTGGAGAAGCTGCTGTAAGTAACTGACTAGATTAGTCAGGCTTTAAAGATAAATATAGCACATTATCATCAGTATAACATGAAAATATCACCCATGATGACTAATAATTGTACCTAATGGAAGCATACTGTATATAGAGTATTTATACAAGTACTACATTGGTGTTAATTCAGTATGAAGCCTGAGGAACTTCATGACTAAATGAAGTCTGCCTCAGAAGAAAGATAGCACATCTTCAACAAAATACATCTATAGATGATTTTTCCCACATTACATGGATTGTTCAGTTAAAAAAAACTCGTAATTTTCATGTGATTTATGAATTGAGCAGCAGATGTGGGAAATGGATGATGTTATGATGTACAAGTTGGTGGGGGGTTGCAAGAATAATTGTCAATTCACTAATGCTCAAGCAATCATTTCAATCATGGCTTTGGCCATACAAAAATTCAGCAGTGAACCACAGTAGTCCCAGACACCCCATTGTGGGTGGGGAGCTTGTGTTGGTAATGTGATAAATGTTGCATCTGCTCTGTGGCCACAAAACTAATTTTGAGCACAAAAAACAACAGCCTGCAATTTTTTTTGCATCATTCCAAAATCACAATTTATGGAAAAAAAAATGTTGCTCAAAATTTATAATGCTCTTAGATAATCGGGCCATTGCTATAGATTGCTGTATTATATTTTGTTGATGGGTGTATAATGTGCTGCATGTGGTATACTCTTGTTTTTTTTAGTGCTTCTGCTTTTGCACCAACAGAAAAACCATCCTCCCACCTTAACCTTGCATCCCTGCATATGCCTGTATAAACAAGGGCATGCTCGTTAATTGATGGTTGAACTAGTCGCTAATACAGTTCAAGTATTTTTGAGGTGTTTCACGTAAATTTTTCTTCATAGCATAACATAACTTGGCGTGCACGTTTCTCCCTTCTGATCATTTATTATCACAAACATGTAGATCAAACACAGACTGAAATGCTAAGCCGTATCAGGGTAGTATCAAAAAGAGAAAATAATAAACTTCCTTTTGGAGTAATCAAAAAAGGCGTTCAATACAGGATCAACTGGACTTTATTTGTTGCAGAAAACGTTTCGACTTCTGTCCAGAAGTCTTTTTCAATTCTGAATGGAAGCTGTGAGAACGAGAAGTTTTATACAGGCTTACAAGTCACGCACCAACATATGAAATTGGAAACTGAAATAACACCACAAATTAACTAACATGCCCATTCTATTTAAATTGACAAAACGACACATCCCAGCTTAACAAAGGGGGGTTTGTAACACATACATGTAAATTGAAAGATCACACCTTAACAGTAGGAGGTTCCCTTGAGGTCTCTGTTAGAAGACACAAAACTGTATGTAAATTGACAAACAACACCTCCCAAACAACAACAGAGGCTACTCAGAGAACTTTGTTAGTCTAATTTACAGACAAGGTATCCCTGCTTCCTTTTGGAGTATTTGGTACAAAGTTGATTGAAAATGTACTTGTCGTGAATTACTCTATTGAATGGAGAAGTACTTGTACAGGGAACCCTCGACTTACGGCACCCCCGACCTACGGCAACTCGGACTTACGAACGCACTGTAAAAAATATATATATATATATATATATTTTTTAAATACAAGTAAATGAATACATGTACAGTACTGTACAGTCACCAAGCACTTAGCCTATCCTAACACATTTTTTAAAGATGAATGAGTGAGTTGAATTGTCTCCCTTTTACATGAAGTGAAAGTAGCTCCCATTTTGTGATGTAGTTTGTGTATTACAGTTAGAAAAATAAGTAGAATTATTCATTCTGTGATGTTGCTTGAAGGTTATCATTGGTTGAACAAACTGTGAAATAAGGGGCAGATATAATAAGATTTCATCTTCTTTCTGCTCCCTTCATTTTATCCTACTTGTATTCTTGTATCTGATGAAACTGTCTTGTATTGTTCTTTTAAAATGAATGAATAAACATCAAATCAAATCAAATCAAAATGTGAATGGAGCCTGCTGGGGAGGAGGGAGACAATTCAACTCACTACTTAACTGTGTTAGGATAGGCTAAGTGCTTGGTGACTGTACAGTACTGTACATTTATCTATTTATACATTAAAAATGAAAAAATAAATAAATATATTTTTAATAAATAGATAAATGTACAGTACTGTACAGTCACCAAGCACTTAGCCTATCCTAACACAGTTTTTAAAGATGAAGGAGTGAGTTGAATTGTCTCCCCAGCAGGCTCCATTCACATAAAGGGAGCTACTTTCACTTTCACTTTATGTGAAAGGGAGACAATTCAACTAACTCCTTCATCTTTAAAAACTGTGTTAGGATAGGCTAAGTGCTTGGTGACTGTACAGTACTGTACATGTATTCATTTATAAAAAAATAAAAATAAAATAAATATATATATATATATATTTTTTTTTATAGGACCTGACTTACGTTTTTTTCGACATACGAACGGTCCTTAGGTCCGGAACTTGTTCGTAAGTCGAGGGTTCCCTGTATTTGTGAGTTAGGCAACTCTAAGTGTGGCAAAAGGAAAAAAAAGTGAAGGGAACATGAGGGAGACCCTATATTGTGTCTTTAAACACATATAGTGCCACCCAGATGTAACTAAAGGATTTTAACAGGGGTCAGTATTAAGCTGACCTCTTTATCCTTAATTAATTTACTTATTCAGATTGAATAGTAATTTCACGGATTCTTTTCTTTTTCAGTTTACCCAATATTTCTGTGATCTTTATGATGGATAAATAAATAAAGCCATAAAGTGACAATGGACACGTTAACTTAGTTGGTATGCCAAAGACACTACCATTTATTCAAAATAAATCACTAAATTAACCCCATTACACTTGATTGACTTGATTTCACTTTCTTTCAATTTATTACGTCAGCACATTTAAATTTAACACAACAGACTTCAATACTGGATGTTAAACATATTTAGTCTGAGGGCTCTTTAGCTTAAAATAGTTTCCAGCTTAGAATTGAGGGAAAAAGATAGGAGGAAAGATGGAGAGATGGGTTAAAGGAAATTGTCTTGAGCATGTTACCAAAAGTGACACTTCTCATCAGATTTCTGCTAAAATCCAGGTACGTTTTGTAAACAGCTCTTTACCTTCGACGACGAGTCTGATAAAGAAATGACACCAGCCTTCAGATGCACAGAGTCCTTCAGGCCCAGCACGTCCAAAACTGGTTCTAGTTTACGTTTTCAACGTCTCCTGGGTTCCGCGTTGGTCATCAGAAAATGCGTCAGCTCCTGGCCTCTTACTTCAAGATAACTATTCCATGAAGGAATAAACAAAGGTTTGAGCTTACGCTCGTTCTCAGTGGACTCATAACAGCCTGTTATCAGTCCTTAGCTGGACGACATGCCCTTAGCGTGTGGCTAAACGTCCATCCAGCTCTTTGGGAAAGTTCACATCTCTTTTGAAGTTCCCAGCAAACTCTGAAGCGTTTCAGCAAAAGTTAGAACTTAAAAGAAGATCATGAGAGGAGTGAGACATGTGTTATCACGACCCAAGGTTACAGCCAGCAGCAGAGGAAAATGTTTAGAAAAAAAACAGAGAAAGCTGGAGCCCTTCTCCTGAAAAACAACGGATTAACTGTCTTCTGACTTTCTAAACAAAACCGTCGGGTCTCTCTGACCCGAGACTTCAACTTTAACACAGCAGTGAACACAGTAATACTCCATATTAAAAGAATAACAGCATATAACATATATCATGAAAATAACAGCATATAACATATATCATGAAAATGACAAAAGTTATTCTTTTGATCACATCAGCCTAAAATCAAAGATAGAAATAGTCTCTTTTGGTGACTATATTCTCAGATTACAACTAATGGAATGATTTTGTGGTAAATGTCTTGCTTTACTGAGAGGTCAGTAAAGGTCATCTCTGGAACAGTTCAAAAGTACACAGGTGTATCAAAGTGGACACGGTCATGCCCATTACATCTCCCCCCTTTTGGAAGTCATCGCCAGTCCTTGGGGATGAGATCCAACACGAAAGGAAACCTTGAACTGTCTCTGATCTTGAAGTAATCCAGCAAGTGGAAAAGAAAAATCAAAATTATAATCCCATAAAGTTTTTTGGAACTTCCATACTGTTCGGAGGTAATCCCATTGCGAAAAGCTTTTAATCCCTTGGAAAACTGAGTCTGTTAACTCTTGGAAAACAAAGTCTGTGATCCTTTGGAAAACAAAGTCTTATAATCCACAGCGGTAATTCCACAGCAGTAATTCCACAACGATTAGTTTTGTTGATTGATCAGCAACAATTGTTTTCATAATCAGCATGTAGAGGGGATCCCTCGATTGACGCAGAGGAGGCGACCCTTGGATGGAGGTTGAAGACCAAGCGTTGGAGCTGCAGGTCCCACATCGAAGGTTGTTGGCTGGTTGGTTTCCAGTCAGTGCCACTCTGGTTCTATGTGTCATGCAATTATGTGGTTTTTAAGGTGGGCTTATGATTGGGATTTTACATTAAGCCTTACCTATATGCACCTGGTATGTAAGCTATCATGGTTTAGATCAGCTACAATTACCAATTAAGGGGTGGATCAATTCTGTAAAATTAGATATAGGGATTTGTACCTATAAAATTTTGGAGGGCTTCTGTAACGAAGGCCTCTAATTCCAAACTATTCCTCCATTCATTACTTAGTTTAGGTTAAACTAAAATAGAAAAATGAAATATAGTTTGATCTAAATGTCTGTTGTCTTTTAGACGAACGACGTAGGATTTGGTATTCCTAATAAATTTTGAAGTCTATGGCGAGACTCATCAAAATGAATAGATAATCTAGAATAGAAACGATCGAATCGGTTCAATTTAGAAATTGTGAGACCAGTGTAGTTTATGGTACCTTGAGTAGCTTTAAACTACATTGACTCTTCGACGATTGAGATTTAACAAAACAAACTGTATGTTGGCATAGTTAAATCCATATCATTCATGTGCCGCCGCTTTGGTGTGGTGGATAAGCGCGCGGCACATATTGAGGCTGAGCCTCTCTGCAGGCGTCGCGGGTTCGCGTCCCAGACCCGACGAGCTGTTTCTGCAGTGTCTCTCCCTTCTCTCTACCCGTTTCGCCCTCTCCCTCTACAATAAAGGCCACTAGAGCCCAAAAATGTAAAAAATAAAATAAATCCATATCATTCATTAACCAATGTTAATACAAAACCTTTTTGGCTGGGAGTGTTCAGAACCAAAACAATATCTCAACTAATGACAACAGTAATGACTAAACAACAAGGAAACAACGTTTCACTGCTTCGACACACTCTTGTCGTCAGATTCCAAAGTGCAACACACAAGAAAAACAGGTCTCAACTTTATGACCGAGGTCAAATTAAATCTCGTGGATTTAAACGGTTGTTAAGGTTAGTTTTTTGTTGTGGGTTTTAGGCTTAGCGTTTCTAAGTTCAAATTGGACAATGCGACTTATAGGGTGGGAAATATGGTAGTTTAAACCTGATTAGTTTATTTACTAACTTGTGTTTGGACGACCTTATTATCCCATGAAGTCGGTGAGTTTGTGAGATCTTTGTCTTTTGTGGAGTCATTGAACGCCTTGTAAGGTTTGATCTGATTTCGATGTACCCATTTAGCAATTGGCTCTTTGCGGCCTTTGCTGATTTTGATTTCGTAGACGACTGAGGACACTTTGTCTGTTATCAGATGAGGTCCAGTCCACCTGGGCATTAGTTTGCGGGCGAGAGTTCCGGTCTCGGACCCTCCTTTCCCGGTTGCTGGGGCGAACGTATAGTACCAGACTCTGTCTCCCACTTGGAGTTCATTGTGAGAGGCCTTTTGGTCGTAGTACGCCTTGCGTCCTTCAGCGGATTTTTCCAGGTTTTTCTGGGCGAAAGCAAAAGTGTTTCTGAGGTGTACATTCAAATCTTTCATGTATTGTTGTGTAGTGTAGGCTGTCGCCATGGCGGCGTCGCCTGGTTGGTACAACAGGTGTAGAGGGAGAGTCATTTGTCGACCGGTCATCATCTCGAAGGGAGAGATGCCAGTTGATGTGTGTGGAGTGGCTCTTATGGCCATGAGGACCAGAGGGAGTTTCACGTCCCAGTCCTTGTGGTTTGCAGCCACGTATTTCTTCAAAATACTCACCACAGTTCTGTTTGCTCTCTCAACTTGGCCTGAAGCCTGTGGGTGGTAGCCGACATGAAAGTTGGCCTTGACGCCTAGCGTCTTCCACAGTTCTTTCATCACTTCACCTGTGAAGTGTGTACCTTGGTCTGAGTTCACCCGAAGGGGAAGTCCAAACCTTGAGAATATATGATTCATTAACAACATAGCAGTGGTTTGTGCTGTGTCGTTAGGAGCTGGTAGGCATTCTACCCATTTGGTGAATGCACAGGTTACCGTGAGAAAATATTTATTTCCTCTAGAGCTCTTAGTGAGTGGTCCAACCCAGTCGATCTGGAGGTCAGACCATGGGAATGCAATGCCTCTGCTTTGCAGTGGTGCTCTGTGAAGTGGTCTGGTTGGCTGAAACTGGCCACAGACCACGCACCCTTCAATGTAGTCCTTGACATCCTTTTTCATTCCAGGCCAATAGGCAATTTGTTTTAATGCCGTCAGCGTGGCTTTATCTCCTTTGTGTCCTGCGGACGGGAGATCATGGGCATGAACTAACATCACCCCCCTTTGTTCATGGGGAACCACGAACACAGGTGAGGACGTTGGTCCATGAGCGAAAGTTAGGATGCCTTTGATTAGTTTTAGCTGTTTGCGCAGCTGGTAAAGGACTTTAAGGTCTGGATCGGAATCCAGTTCGTCTTTAGACGGAGTGTTTTTGTCTGGATCAGTCAGGTACAGTATCATGGAGTTGATAGCAGGATCCGACTTCTGTAGTTGGATGATGTCTGGGTCAGTCAGTGCAGGTCGTACAGAGACTGCGTTGTCAGCAGGTCTGGCTGCGGCCTGTGCACGTGTGACTGCCATTACCCTGACTGTAGGTTGTGTTGGCAGAGTCTTGACTAACCAGGAGGGGTCGAAGGACCATAGAGGACCTTCGTCGGCTCCTTCTTTGGCTAAGGAATCTGCAATGTCATTGTAGTACTTGTCATCGCCTGGGACTCTAGAATGTCCTGGAACTTTCTTCCAGTAGATCTGTAAGTCGTGTGATGTCACCAAGTGATCACACGCTATGAAAAGCTCTTTGTGTTTGACCACTTTTCTGTCGCTTGTTAGGAAACCGTTCTGTTTCCACACAGCGAGGTGACAAGCGAAACTTAAACGAGCATAGTTAGAGTCAGTGCAGATGACTAGCGTCTTGATGGAGCGTTCTACTACCATCTGGAGAGCTATTAGGATTCCTGCAATCTCAGCGTACTGAGAAGTCTGAGATCCTAATTTGTAGCTGAAAGTTATCTGTTCATGGTCTTGGAGGAGGACTCCTCCAACACCTGCCTTACAGATTTTGTCGCGGAGGAATGAAGATCCATCCACGTACAATGTTGTCATATCTTTGCAGATATTGTCATCAAAGAAGTGGTGATTCGGGTCTTCAGATACTGGGGGTTTTACCTCAACCGGCGGCTGGGTGGCTGGTACATCTTGTGGGCGGCCGTGGTGTAGTGGTAATGGCAGTCGTCTCCCGATCGGAAAGTTGGCGGTTCGACTCCCGGGACCCGCACCATGTGTCGTTGTGTCCTTGGGCAAGACACTTAACCCTGAGTTGCTCCCGGTAGGACTGGAAAGCACCTTGCATGGTAGTCTGCCGCCTCCAGTTTATGAATGTGTGTAGCATTCAATATATGTGTAGCACTTTGAGATTTTCAGTAACGAAAAGTGCGTTATAAATTGAATTAATTATTATTATTATTATTATCTTGTGTACACTTTTGGCAGATTGCCAAGTCCGTCCCCAGATGTGACTTCTTGTTTTGACCATAACGTATGTCTAGGTCAAAACTTTGAAGCGCCATGAGCCACGTCGCAACACGTGAGTTTGTCACCACACCATCTCTGATGCGTTCACTGTTAAGAAAAGTCACTGGCTGGTGTTGTGTTTCCACAATTATTTTCTGTCCACCAATGTAGCTGGAGAAATGTTTAACTGCCCACACTGTGGTCAGTAGAGCTTTCTCACAGTCTGAGAATCTCAACTCGGGGCCTGCCATCGTTTTGCTGGCGTAGGCTACTACACGTTTGTCTCTGTCGTGTATCTGGTACAGACCTGCACTTATGCAATGAGCTGAGAAGCCCACTTCCAAGTAAAACTCTTTGTTGTAGTCTGGGTAGACTAAACATGGGGCTGACTTGATCCTGTTTATAAGAGCGTCCATTGCCTGTTGCTGTTTGTCAGTCCAGACAAATGGAACGTCTTTCTTTAGGAGTTCAGTCAGTGGCTTTGCAAGGTCCGCATAGTTTTCGATGAATTGGTTCGAGTAGTTACACACGCCAAGAAAACTTTGTAGTTCTTTGAGATTGGTGGGGACTTTGAGATTGTCAAGGCCTTGGGTGCGAGTCAGCTGTGGTTGTACTCCGTCTGGACCTACAAGTAGGCCAACGTAGTCCACTTTGGTTCTGCACCATTGGCATTTTGACAGTGATATCTTAGCACCAGCAGTTGTTAGTTGATTCAGAACGTGGTCGATCTCAGCCAAATGTGAGTCCAGTGTTGGCTGCCTCAAAAGGACATCGTCCACGTAAATCAGTGTCCCACGCTCGTGGGCGTCTGGACATGCTTTGTTCAAGAAGATGTTGAACTCTGCAGGTGAGTTAGCGTAGCCAAAGGGACACCTGTTAAAGGTGTATTGACGGCCACCAAAAGTGAAAGCTAGTTTGTACTGATCCTCGGCGCGCACAGGGATGGTCCAAAAACCAGAGGCGACGTCGAGGGTCGAGAAGTACTTACCATTGGTGACCTTGGGCAGTTCCTGTTGGAGTTGCGTCATAGGCCATCTGGATAAGGGAACTTGTTTGTTTAGCTTTCTGTAGTCTATAGTGAGTCTCCACTTACCATTTGGTTTTAACACCGGCCATAAAGGCGCAGAGTAAGTGCTGTTACAGTATCGGATGATACCTTTTTCTAACAGGTCATTAATGATTTCTCTGATAGGTTGATGTGCTGCCAGAGGAATCTTGTATTGTCTGACAAATGCAGGGGGAGCATTAGGCGGGGTTGGGATGCTCACTGTGTGGAGCGTGGTCAACCCACAATCCATCGAGTCAGTTGAGAATGATTTCTCATATTTTAGAAGAACTTTGCGAAGTTTGTCCCTTTCTTCATCAGTTTTCAGGGCGTCGGCTTGGGCGACCACCTGGTCAATCTGTGAAGCAATTGAGAGGGGTTCTTGTTCTTTGGGGAGCTCCAGTGAGTCCCCTTCAGTGTCGTAAAACCTGTCAACAGGTAGTGCACTGTAAGTTTGAGGGCATAGACTGTCTCCTTTGTTGAAACCGAACCTGCGGACAGTGTCCTGGTCGGACTCAGTGGGGGAGAAAAGAGTTATGGCCTGTGTTGGTTTTGTGAACAAGACTTGCCCCGTGTGTTGACTTGGGATCAAGTTTTCTGGGAGTCCTCCCAGAAATGGAATGCTTAGTTCAAAATCATGAAAATCAGTAGAGATCAACCATCCTAGCTGTGTGTGTTTTGGGATCAGCACCTCTTCTGTGCTTGTGTTGCACACAGCAACAGTCGTGGTTCTGCAGTCGAGGGTCACTTGGCATGTGGCCTCCATGGACAGTCCTAAGTTGAAAAACATAGGAGATGGTTGAAAGTATGCCTGTTTTGTGCTAATAGCTTGTCCTTTCATGATGTGACACATCACCGGCTTGTTCATAACCTGAGGTGGTACCGCAGTGTTATGGCTGTTAGCAATCTGGCAGACCTCTGGTATGGTCTGTCCAGCCTTAAGGTTCACTGTGGTTAGCATAGGAGAGTCACTTGTGGCTGTGTCTAGTGACCACAGTACATTGTTGTTGATGTCCATTCGGACACCTAATCTTACCAAAATGTCGAAGCCTATGTAGGTTGCATGTGGTAAGTTCTGGACCACGAGGAACGGGTGATCCAGTTCTCGTTGGTTCCAGAGCAGTTTCAGGTCAATGATCCCTTTTGCGGTCATTACCTGTTTATCGTTGGGGTCTGACGAAAA
>JBBPBX010023192.1:6461-34043 GCA_038048925.1 Garcialebias charrua | reverse complement strand
AGACAGACAGACAGACAGACAGACAGACAGACAGACAGACAGACAGACAGACAGACAGACAGACAGACAGACAGACAGATAGATAGAAGAAATCCACATCTTTATTGTAAAGTTCTGTTACGTTTGAGTCATGCTGCACTGACGGCATCATCGGACCTCCTACAGCTGAGCCCACCTGAAAAACCCAAATCCTGCAGGGTTCAATCCCTAACGTCAGCTTTTAGATCCACGTCGTCAAAAGGCCACAGATCTCACCTCATTTCACTGATGTATAGAAACGACCTGCAGAGCGGGACAACGCTGCCTCCATGCAGCAGGTAAATTATCTCCATGTGTCACCGATTCAATTCACTCTGACACGACGCGGCATTGAAGCCTCGACTTTTGTAGACGGAAAAAGAACTCAAATTGAAAATGAAGAACTCGTCCTTTTTCCTTCAGCGTGTCCTTAAACACATCATCAGTAACAACTCCTTCAAACTACTGAAACACAAAGTAAAAGCTTAAGTTTGGTGGTAAAATAAAGACAAAGTGTTGTGTGTGAGCTCTAACTGTTGCCTGGAAGGCCTGAAATCAGCATTAAAACCTGCAGCTTGTTGGGAGAACCATGAAAAACACACGCAGTTAGGAGTTAATAGGTTGGAGCACACTTCAGTAGAAAAATGGTCATTTAAAATGCAAATCACAAGGCAAGAGCTTCACGCTGGCAAAAGCAAAAGTTTGTTTTTCTGCAGAAACAGCAAATAAACAAACAAACAAACAAACAGTGAGCAGAAAAAAAGCACGTTAAAGTTCTTCCATTGCTTGAATACATGTTTTAGTTAAATGTTCTGTGGATAAATGATGGAGTTGTATGCCATATGTTCAAACTCAAGTGTTCACACGAGACACATTAGTGCTCAAAGTGTGCACGGACGACTCGCAGCTACGACCGCAACCAGTTTTAGCTCCTGTTGTCTGTAAAACTGAATGATTTGTTTTAGCTGAGGTCAATCAGAAGTGGTGGCCACCTTGAATCGAGTTGAACCCAAAAATAATAAGCGATTACTTTCTAAAAGACAGAAAACTAAATTCCATTTAGTATTGTAATTTCTGGTGTATAAGTTGCATCAGTCAAAAAAAAAGCATCATGAAGAAGAAAAAACATTTACGTCACATTTATTATTAGTCAAAACAGATAAATTTTGTCTGGGCAGTGTGGTGCCATCCATCCATTGTGGCCGGAGCCACTAGCTCTCCAGCGTTCCTCCGCCTGCAGAGCAGCTTCGGATGTTGTCAGTCCATACAATGGGCGTTATTAGCTGTTATCATCCCCATATGTAGCGGCGAAACTGCCCAATCTACCTCCTAGCATGTTTAAAAGAACATTATCAGCGTTATTATCGCTGTGAGTAGGCAGCGTGTTTCCGTAAACCCGGACGTGTTGTGTTTTTGTTTTTTCAGCTTATGTAACTGTTTTTCTTAACCTAACCTTACACCTGACCCAGAAGACCAACCCTAAGCCTAACCCCCTTACCTTTGTGCCTAAACCTAACCAAGACCCTAAACCTAACGCCAAAGCCTTTACTATAAACTTTAACACGTAGCTAAAGACGAAACCTGCTGTCATCGCTACAAACTGTGACAACGCACCTTTAAACCTCCTAGGAGGTACAGGGGGGTAATCTGACCGCTACGTATTGGGATGATAATAACTGATAATGGCTTTTTAATGGTTGATAACATCTGAAGCGGGTGGCCTGCACCAGCTGAGTGAAGCAAGCGTGCACTCGAGGACTTGTTGTTGCAGTTCTTAGAAATTTAACGCTTCAGTCAAAAATTGTGTTATGAATATGGGGAAAAAAGTACAAGTTGCTTCAGCGTACAAGTCGCAGGACTGATAAATCTACAAATAACTGTGACTTATACGTTGGAAAATACGGTAGTTATTGAGATATTTTGCTAACAGATAGCACAGACATGTATCTCCAACATATCTGGCAGGATAAGGTTTCGCTCTGATTATAATTCGAGAATCCCGCTCACCTGGTAACGTCAAATTTTAGCCCAGCGTTTGTAAAATTTGACGACGGCCATTTTTGTGTTGGATAAAGCTAGATTCATACTTGACGCGTCGCGCAGCGCGCGAGGGTGCGCGCTCCAAAAGTGACGCAATTTCACAGTCCCCGCCCCTGCGCGTTGGCCCCGCGCAGGGGATTAGCGCGTGCCGTGCACCTCTGAATTTTTGAAACTCCGCAAGCCCTGCGCGCGCGGTGGGCGCTACGATTTGATTGACAGGTCCTCACCGACAGCCTTCACCCTCTTCACGCCGGAGCCTGCAGCTGTTTGCGCCGCTGTGGTCGTGGAGACGGAGTCGCGACGCATGGAGGAATGTTTTGTGACACAAAATGTATTAAATTCTCCTTCATTCCTGATCTGGAGTCGGACTTTTCTTTTGTTTTTTCGCCAAAAGTCACGTGATCGCTTTCTCCTCCGCTGACTCCATGCATTAAAACCGCAAATAAAGACAACAGTTCAGCACGCGAGCGGAAAGCTATTTGTTTTTGTTGTGTGATTTCAAACAGTTCTTCTTCTACGGTAGATTTCTTCTTCTACAACTTTCTTGCAACATCCATCCATCCATCCATCCATTTTCTTCCGCTTATCCGGGGTCGGGTCGCGGGGGTAGCAGCCTAAGTAGGGAGGCCCAGACTTCCCTCTCCCCAGCCACTTGGAGCAGCTCCTCTGGGGGAATCCCAAGGCGTTCCCAGGCCAGCCGAGAAACATAGTCCCTCCAGCGTGTCCTGGGTCTTCCTCTGGGTCTCCTCCCGGTGGGACATGCCCGGAACACCTCACCAGGGAGGCGTCCAGGAGGCATCCTAACCAGATGCCCGAGCCACCTCAACTGGCTCCTCTCGATGTGGAGAAGCAGCGGCTCTACTCCGAGTCCCTCCCGGATGACTGAGCTTCTCACCCTATCTCTAAGGGAGAGTCCAGCCACCCTGCGGAGAAAACTCATTTCAGCCGCTTGTATCCGAGATCTTGTTCTTTCGGTCATAACCCAAAGCTCATGACCATAGATGAGGGTGGGAACGTAGATCGATCGGTAAATTGAGAGCTTTGCCTTTTGACTCAGCTCTCTCTTCACCAC
Organism: Garcialebias charrua; assembly: GCA_038048925.1. Classification (NCBI taxonomy): domain Eukaryota; kingdom Metazoa; phylum Chordata; class Actinopteri; order Cyprinodontiformes; family Rivulidae; genus Garcialebias; species Garcialebias charrua. The sequence continues at coordinate 30,913 of JBBPBX010023192.1, read as the reverse complement.
GACAGACCGGTACAGCGCCCGCTTCACTGCGGACGCTGCACCTATCCGCCTATCGATCTCACGCTCCAGTTTTCCCTCATTCGTGAACAAGATCCCGAGATACTTAAACTCCTCCACTTGGGTAAGGACCTCCTCCCCGACCCGGAGAGGGCACGCTACCCTTTTCCGGCTCAAGACCATGGCCTCGGATTTGGAGGAACTGATCCTCATCCCGGCCGCATCACATTCAGCTGCAAACCGCTCCAGCGAAAGCTGTAGATCACGAGCTGATGAAGCCAATAGGACCACATCATCTGCAAAAAACAGAGAAGCGATTCTAAGGCCACCAAAACGGATCCTCTCAACACCTTGGCTGCGCCTAGAAATTCTGTCCATAAAAGTTATAAACAGAATCGGTGACAAAGGGCAACCTTGGCGGAGTCCAACTCTCACCGGAAACGAGCCTGACTTACTGCCAGCGATGCGGACCAAGCTCTGACACCGGTCGTACAGGGACCTAACAGCCCATATCAAAGGGCCTGGTACCCCATACTCCCGGAGTACCCGCCACAGAACCCCTCGAGGGACGCGGTCGAATGCCTCTTGCAACATATGCACAGGTTTTAGAGGGTACTGCCTCCTGCTGGTCCGTAAAAGAACAGCACTTTGCCATGCGCCGCCGTGCGTCAACCATAAACACAGAGGCAACACTGTAAACGCATTTCGCCGCACGGCACAGTGCACGCGCAGCGCTCGCGCGCCAGCCTGCGGACCAAAGCGCGAGTCTAACTCAGCCTTAAATGTGCTCAGCTGTGGCGGCCATCTTGACCGAGGCTGACTCTAAAAGTTTATCAGATGTAGATGTTCAGCGGGCGATGACCTCATGGGAGTTTCAATAAGATCCCCGCGATGGTTCAGATGTTTTGAAAACAAAGTGTGATGTTTGAGCGATGTGTGTGTGTGTGTGTGTTATTCTTGACTTGATGTGGACAGGAAGTGTGTGTTTCAGTGTGTAACACAAAGAAGAGACGTTTCTTTGAGGCTGAGCCGTATAAAAGACGAGTTCTCTCCTACGTTTTCTGGATCATAAACACAACACAGGAGCTTGAGCTAATCCCCGGAGGCCATATTTCTCCCCAATGATCACACACACTGCCATATAACAGAGATGAATGGACACACACACACACACAGGGTCAGAGCGCTGACGGTGTGTGTGAGAGAACAACGTTTACGGCGAAGCAGCTGTCTGGATGGAGCGAAGCAGCAACGACTCGCAGTCTTCTCTCCTCCGTCTCCTCCTCATTATTCAGCCATACGACTTGCTGATGCGACACATTGTCTAAATGGGGCCATTAGGGGGTTGGGAGTGTGCGTGCACGTGTGCGTGTGTGTTGGGAGCTCTTGCCCTGGTGGCTGCAACAACAAAGCATGAAGAACGAGATTAAAGACGAGGGGAGGACGGAACGAGGAAGACATGGGAGACGAGAGGGGGAGAGAAAAGGTGAAGGAGGGGTGAAAAAAAATCGGGTGTGGAGAGAAGAGGAAATGCAGGAAGTGAATTTAAGTTCCAGGAAGGAATTACAAACCACTGCCACATTTCATGTTCAAGTTTTAGAACGAGACCATCTTAAAGAATATTTAAAATATTTGAGTTGTTTCTGTCAAATCTTTAAAATAACACAAGCTCACGCAGGACGTCACTCTCAGACTACGACTCTCTGCTACTACCACACCGAACTTTAGCTCATCATCTGCAGAAATCACTGCATTATCTCCTTTTTAGTGTTTTGGCTAAGGTGGCAATCTTAATTTGAGTTCACTCTTAAATAAAATATTGAACACAGAAAAGATGAAGAGGAGTAGAGTGACAAAGAGGAGAAAAGTAAGGAGAAAAATATGTTAAAATGTATATTAAATGGACAAGCTGTCAAAGGAACAGCTGAAAGAAAAGGGAAAATAAACAAAAATTGGTAAAGGAAAATCTGAATAATAATAAAAAATAACGCAAAACTTTCAGAAAAAAGAAGAGTTTGAAGAAAAGAGGAAGGAATTAAGATATTTAAATAAAAATATAATAAAAGAAAAAAGATTTATAAAGAAAACAGTAATACAGAGTCAGAGTCAGAGAGTCTTTATTGTCATTTGCACCGCATGTGGTACATGTGATGAAAACGAGATTATGTACACGGGGTCCCAGTTACATCCAACAACAAATGCAAGAGAAAAACAGTAATAACATCTAGAATTAACTAAGAGAAACATCAACTAGTAATACACTAAGCCCTAATGTAGTGGAAAAACATCATTATAAACAGCAGCACGAACATGAGTCTGTATGAGCAGATGGTCACAGATGAACACAGCAACAAGAAAACAGATCAGCATCAGCATGATGTGATATTTTGCAGTGATTATTCTTATTATTTATTTATTCATGAGTCTAACAGCCTCAGGGTAGAAGCTGTTCCTCAGTCTAGTGGTTCTACATTTGATGCTCCTCAACCTCCGTCCTGAGGGGAGTGGGGCAAAGAGTGAGTGTGCTGGGTGAGTGAGGTCTTTCATGATGCAGGTGGCTCTTTTCCTGCATCTGGAGGTGTAAATGTCTGTGATGGTGGGGAGACTGACTCCAACAGACTTCTGTGCAGCCTTCACCACTCTCTGTAGAGCTTTCCTCTCTGCAACTGTGCAGCCTCCATGCCACACGTTGATGCTGGAGCACAGGATGCTCTCCACTGCACACCTGTAGAACGAGGTGAGGACTGGGCTGCTCAGACCAGCTCGTCTCAGCCGTCTGAGGAAGTAGAGTCTCTGATGACCTTTCTTGATCAGGCTGGTGGTGTTGTTGCTCCAGCTGAGGTTATCATTCAAGTGTACACCCAAGTATTTGTAGCTGGAGACCACTTCCACCACTGATCCACCTATGTTCAGTGGGGCATGGGTGTGTTTGTTCCTTCTGAAGTCCACAATCATCTCCTTTGTCTTCTTCACATTCATGTGAAGATTATTCTCTTTGCACCAGCTCTCCAGGTGTTCCACCTCCTGTCTGTAGCTGGACTCATCATTGTTTGTGATGCATCCCACCACCGCTGTATCATCTGCAAACTTAACAATATGACAGCCTGGATGTGTGGCTGTACAATCATATGTGAGCAGAGTGAACAGAAGAGGGCTCAGCACACATCCTTGGGGAGAGCCAGTGCTGAGGGTTATGGTGGAGGAGGAGAAGTTGTGGATCTTCACGGACTGTGGTCTGTTTGTTAAGAAGTCTAGGACCCAGTTACACATGGAGGGGCTTAGTCCAAGTGTGGATAGTGTAATAATATAGGAGTTATTAGTCAGTTTACTGACTTACCTATATTTTGGATGAAAGGTCCGAGCAGGTCTTATCTGCACAAACCTTTCACCAATTCGCGAGTTCAACCTTTTTCCGGTATTAAATTGCTTTAAAGTGCTTAGCCAAAAATGTAATTTCACGAGAGACTTCAATTTATGTTGGTCCACCAGAAAATAGATCTTTTATTGAAATTATCATAAAAGTACATTAAACATTTGTATCGAAATTAGCTCTGATCTACTAAACTACGTTGACAAGAATTCAAAATAAAATCAAACAGACAGTTAGAAACTTTTCTGTTGGCACATTTACTTGACAGATTAATGGCTTATGAAAAAGAAGAAATAGGAGGAAGAAGATAAGTGAAAGCTAAGTTAACCGAATCTGATAAGTCTCAATCTGGTCATCTGGACAGTTTCTTTTAGTCGAAACGTTTCACCCTCAGTCCAGAGGGCTTCCTCAGTCAGGGTTCCAGCACACCGATCTTCCCCCACCAAGCTGCAAACAACTTATGTGGACCAACCAGTTTGCTGGAGCCAAGATGGTTTCTGGGGGCCGTATTGAGTATGAACTTTCTTGTTAAGTTAACCGAAGTTAATTATTTTGAAGCTACAGGGTGGCACCTTCTCCCAAACAGGTCCAGCTATACTTCCGACACGTGCAGCATACAAACAAGCCTCTTTACCTGGTGACAACACGTCCCCTGGAGATGAGGGCTGAGAAGTTTGTGGACACTAACGGACTATGTGGTCCAGCTCACGTCCAGTCGACTTCGTGCGTGTATGGCTGATTCAGACGAGCGGGAGCACGTTTTCACCGGCAGGAACAGGCCCAATTGCACTGACGGATTTTCAAAATAAAACTTCAGAAAACAAATTCTTCCAGAAATGAGTGTTTTGAGACACAGTAGGCTTTACTGTGACTCCAGCTGAGACGTGGGTCTAATTGGCATATGACCGGAACGTTTCCAGCTTTTTCCAGAGGAAAACCAGTTCTTAGGAAGTTCTTCCCTCCGACACTAAAGTTTAAAACAGAAGTGGATCTTTATATGGGAGGCGGGGTCTCCCCACCTCCTGAATGGCTTATTGGTTGGTTTAACAAAATAACGGATGGATATTTCATCCCATAGGCAGAAATGTCTCTGACGGACAACAGGAAAACTGTTTACAGAATCGGCCAGATGGCCGCTTGTGAGCACAGAGAATATTATGGCTAACTTCACAGACAAAACAGAGAAGGAAGTTGCAAGTTAAAAGTTTACCCTGAACTGTGCCATAATATTAAAACCTGCTTGTTCTGCAGAAATAAACCAGCAGAAGGGTCAAACTCATGCAAGTAACAGATCATCATTAAATGACAAAAAGTATACTGTAGATCAATTCTGAATTAACACACATTAAAAAGAAAGTTCAATCTGATTAATTGGTGTCCATTAATTCAAAATAATTGTAACAAAAATGGTGTCCACTTGTCTCCTTGAGAGCTTCAAGAAGGTGTAACACTGAGAGTTTCAGAGAGATGTGGAGAGGCCCACATCCCATACGGACATGAGGGTGCTATATCTCTACAATAGTTTGTCTATCAGAGTTTGGGGGATCACGGTGTTGAAGGCAGATGTGAAGTCCACAAAGAGCATGCGCACGTATGAGTCCTTCTGATCCAGGTGAGTGAGAGCAATGTGGACCAAAGAGGAGATGGCGTCCTCTGTTGATCGGTTCTCGCGGTATGCATATTGATGAGGGTCCTCGTTGATGTTGACGGTTGTCTTGATGTGGGACATGACCAGTTTCTCAAAACATTTAGCGACTATCGGGGTGAGGGCCACCGGTCTATAGTCATTCAGACCAGTCACTGTGGAGCTCTTTGGAACTGGGATGATGGTGGCGGTCTTCAGGCAGGTGGGAACTGACTCCAGTGCAAGTGAGGTGGTGAAGATGTCAGCCAGCACCTCACAGAGCTGGTCCGCACATTCCTTCAGAACTTTCCCTGGGATGTTGTCTGGTCCGGTTGCTTTATGAGGGTTGATCCTTCTGAGACTGCCTCTCACTTCTGCTGCGGTCACTCTGAGATGCTCTACATCTGGTGATGAGGTGAGTCTGGTGCTAGCTGGTCTGTTTGGATCTTCAAAACGTGCATAAAACTTATTGAGGGCATCAGGCAGAGATGGGTCCCTGGGGCATTGTTTGCTCTTGCCTTTGTAATCTGTTATGCATTTAATACCCTTCCACATGCTCCGTGGGTCTTGTGAGGTGAACTGTCCCTCTATCCTCTGTGCATACGTGGCCTTGGCCTTCTTAATGCCATCAACCAGTTCTTTCCTGCTCTTTCTCAGCTCCTCTGTATCTCCGGACTTGAATGCAGTGTCCCTGGCTGCTAGCAGGGTGCGGACTTCCTTATTTAACCAGGGTTTTTCGTTGGGGTAACATTTAACATATTTTTTTATGGATACATTTTCAGAGCATGTGCTGATGTAACCCAGGACTGAGGAAGCATAAAGTTCCAGATCCACTGAGCTCCCATCAGTAGCTGCCTCCCTGAAGACAGACCAGTTTGTATTCTCAAAACAGTCTCTCAGCATGGAGGTGCTACCTTGCAGCCAAACTCTTATCTCCCTTTGTTCCGGCTTGGAGCGTCTCAGCGGGGGAAGCTGTCTTGGGACCAAGATCAAAGTGCAATGATCGGAAGCCCCGAGCGGTGGGCGTGGCTTCGCCATGTACGCCCCCTTTACATTCGTGTAGACTTGGTCAAGCGTTTTATTTCCTCTTGTTGCTGTGAAAACGTGCTGCTGATTTTCTGGGGGATCGCATACAAAAATTAATGGGTGTGAGTTCCTGAAGGCTGGGTGTTAAAGCTGCTATATGTAACTTTTCTAACAATATATTTTTAACATATTTCTTCACTCTGTCACTAGATTGATGTTAGAGAGGTAATCTCTGAAAAAAACTTAAAAAAAATATTGTCCCCTTGCTTCTCCAGGTGGTAAATAAGCATTTCTAAAAAGAAAAAGTGACCCACCATTTTCCAGCCAATAAGAACAAAGTTTGTAACCAGCCAATAAAAACCGAGCTTGAATTTGAATCAGCCAATAAAAACAGAGCTTGAATTCAAATTTCAACAGACCACAAGGGGGCAGAGCCATATATGGCTCTGAGGGGGAGGGATCAGAATGCTTTGCTTGTTGAAATTTTTTCTAAGTGCTGATGTTCTACAGAAACTGCAGACTGAACCTTTAATGGGTGTGAGTTCCTGAAGGCTCTGGATGTTGTGGGGCTCCCGCCTTTGCAACATCTCGTGGACATCGGGGGCAATACCACTGGACTGGCAGACTGGGTTGGTGGTGGTCCCCTTTTCAAAAAGTGGGACCAGAGGGTGCGCTCCATGTACAGGGCATCACTCTCCTCAGCCTCCCAGTAAGGTCTGTTCAGGGGTTCTGGAGAAGAGAGTCCGATCGTTGGTTGAACCTCAAATCCAGGAGGAACAATGAGAGTTCTGACCTGGCCGTGGAACACTGAACTTGCTCTTTACCCTCATTAGGGTCCTCGAGGGGTGTTACGACTCGAAGGCACAAACCATATGGAGGACACGAGACACGGAAAGGATGGTTTGAAAAAAAAAGAGTTTATTTTAGTCTTTCGGCGTCTTCGCGTCCACAAAAATAAAGTAATAAAAAGAAAGGCGGAACTGGTGAGCCAATTTAAATAAACGTAAAGGAACCACAGGCGGCCAACTCCTACGGAGCCGTCGAAGCACCTGACAGTTCCCAAGCTAAGTCCAAAAGCACCTAATGAAAACAACAAAAAGTGAAAACGTAACAATCAGTCTCACCAGATCGGGTCCAGATTAACAGCCACAACAGGTCCTCCCCTGCTCTTCTTCTTCGCTTCTCAAGGCTTCCTCCTTCGTCATCTTCGGCTGTTTACTTCAGCTTCTCACGGTTATTTACTTCAGCTTCTCACATTTCTTCTTCGGCTGTTTTACTTCGACTTCCTTCAGCTTACTTTGGCTTCCTTTGACATCGGCTCTCATTGGCTACTGCTTTGGACCTTCATTCGGCTTCCCCATTCGGCTACTTCACTCGGCCATGGCTCCACTCACTCTGCTGCTGCTTCGGACCTCTCTTCTTCTTCTTCTGCGGTCTGGACCTAATATAGAGGGAGCAACCACCCCACCTACAGCGTGCTTTAATTAAGCAACAGCTGCAGTCAATTATTCACTCAAAACCTTTAAACAACTACTTCTTCGGACTTAAATAAATTACATGCCCTGTGCATGTAACAAGGGGTCATGGGAGGTTGCTCATCCAGTCTACGTGTGTTTTCCAGACTTGGAGAAGTATTTGGACCATGTTCCTTGGGGTACATTGTTGGGGTGCTCCGTGAGTATGGGACTGGGGGTTCGTTGTTACGGGCTGTTTGGTTCTTATACAAGTGGTGCGAGAGTTTGGTTCGTTTTACTGGTAGTAAGTCGGACCCTTCAGGGTGGGAGTTGGACTCCACCAGGACAACTGCCCATTGTCACTGATTCTGTTCAGAACTTTTATGGACAACATTTCTCAATGGTCTCAGGTTTCCATCTCTGCTTTGTAGAAGATGTGGTCCTGTTGAGGTCATCGTGCCATGATCTTCAGTTCTCACTGAGAATCAGCACCTCAAAATCTGAGGCCATGGTCCTCAGTCAGAAAAGAGTGGATTGATCTCTACGGGTCGAGGGTGAGGTTCTACCTCAAGTGGAGGAGTTCAAGTTTGAGATGATTCGGGCATCTGATTAGGATGCTCCCTGGGCGTCTCCCTAGGGAGGTGCTTCAGGTATGTCCAACTGGCAGGTACCTGGGACACGCTGGAGAGACTATGTCTCTCAGTTGGTCTGGGGACACCTTGGAGTCCTCCCAGAATCGCTGGAAGAGATGTCTGGACCTTCATACTCAAGACGCTGCACTGAGACCTGAGTCCAGAACAAGAGGAAGATGATGGATGGATGGATGGATGGATGGATGGATGGATGGATGGATGGATGGATGCATGGATGGATGCATGGATGGATGGAAAGAAATTTATATTAAAGTAAAAAAGATTTTAAACAAAAATAATAATGCAAATCTTCAGTGTGTCCTCACGTCCACATGGTCTGGTCATAAGTTTGAATCTGTAATAATTAAACCCGACCAAGAAGAAAAATGACAAAAAGACAAAGAAATGAAAAAAAAAATGCACAAGAGCAAAGATAAAAATTATTAAAAACTTTAAAACATAACCTGAACAAGAGGGATGCAAAAAGCAGAGACAAATCAGAGGAGAACAAAAAGTTTTGATGATGAGAGTTCGTTAAATTTACGACAGATGTGCGTTAGAAGAAAAAAGAAAATTGGGGAAAGAAACAAAATGAGTGAATGAAGTGTGAGGAAAAGAAAGAAAACAGGAAGTCCAAGGTGGATTTCTAAAATTAAAGCAAATTGTGCACGAACGAGGACGAAAAGGACACGAAGGGGCTGCGATTAAAGCCGTTCAACAGAAAACACAAACACCTGCGGCCTCCTCCTCGCCTCCTCCTCCTCGCCTCCTCCTCCTCGCCTCCTCCGTGTGATTTGTTTGTGTCTCGTCTCGCTGGGAGCTCAGGAGGAGCTGCTTTCAAGGTCCTCTGAATTCAATCCTATTTACCTGAAGACACACACACCGCTTGTCTTCTTAATGCACCGTGGCATCCTCTCAATGCCTCTCACGGACGCTTACATGAACACAGACATTCAATTAAAGAAGCCGAGGCCGGACGAACGGGCCGAGGCGGTGCGTGCGCACAACCACCCAGGGATCCTATTAACTCATCCAGACCAGACAACCTGATACATTTAGAATTATAATGAGAAAAGTTGAAGCCTACACACAGACACACACTCACTCAAGGTGTCACGGCTAATACAGACACCGACAGCTCGCAGCCGAGGAGACGCAGGAAGAAGGAGCAGAGCTGAAGGAAAGCCACCGATCAGAACTTTGAAGTTTTAACAGGAAGAAGGTCGATTTCATTGTTCCTGGCGAGTCTGAGTGATCCAACAAACTATTCTTCACACAAATGAACAGATGCGTTTGTAGCTATTAGCTTGAAGGGTATTATGCACAGTCAGTATCATACCTGCAGTAGACAGAAGTCAGAGTGATCTCAGTTTAGAGATTCAGGAAGTTAACTGTTACTCAAAAACAGGACGGACACAAACATTATTTTTGTAAAATAACAAAAGCAGAGTGTGAGCTGCAAAACAATCAGTGGTGGGATGTGACTAAGTACAAACACTTTGTTACTGTATTTAAGTACATTTTTCATGTATCTGTACTTTACTTAAGTAGAATTAAATGTGGGTACTTTTTACGTTTACGCCACTACATTTTACATGAAGTATCTGTACTTTCTACTTCACTACATTTCTATAATGTGTTGAGTTACAAGTTACATTCACGTTGCAGCTTTTTGATTTGTTTGTTAGTTTGAAAGTAACTGATGTCGAGAGAGGAGTTGGTCCATTGAATCACTGAAAAGTGGACAGGTAACATTAGACCTGCCTTCAAGAAGAGCTGGACCAATGATGTATATTCTAGTATATAAGTAATTTAGCTGGGAGCACCCACAGCACCACTAACACACCCAAAATGGATTCCACCACAGAGATTCAGCCAGAAGATGCACAACACCCATGATTTTATTGAAAGACTGTTCAGTCAGATTCTGTTCAGACAGATTCTCTCTCCCTAAAGAGCCAGACATGGACTCAAAAAAACTTTGAAAACCAACTTCTTCTGAACTTGAACAAGAAATTCTTGCTGCAATATTAAAATGTGTCAGTTCATGGATGTTAGGAGACAAGAGATGTCTCCAAATGTCTCGACACTCAGGTCCAAGTTTTGAAAATGGTGTCAGTAAGTTAAAATATTGTTCACTATTGACCCATTACAAGGTTTAGACAATATTTTAACTAGAGTTGAAGACAAACTGGAGTTGAAATGATCAGTGTCTATTCCTTTGTTAGGTCTAATGCTCCTTTTTTCACACAGACAACTTTTATTTAAATGTGTTTACTGCAGTTAAAATGACACATTGGTTTTATTTTGTGTTAAATCAAAACTTTCAAAGGTATAATCATTCTTCTTCCTTATTTTGTTTAGTGACATTTAACTCTGCGGGTCATCCCTGAAATTCTGACACACAGAATCACAAGTCCAAGTGTGAACTGTGTCACAGAGTAAACACAATAAAAACATGTATTATCTGCAGCATTGCTAATTAAAATGGCTCAACACTATTTACGTATTACAGAAAATATACATACAGTACACTTAATGATTTTGTAGACCATTGCATTAGGTAATACATTCAGGAAGTACTTTTACTTTAATACTTTAAGTATTTTTAAAAGCAAGTACTTAACTTTTACTTACGTTAGAACACTAATACAGTATGGTACCCTGATGCATGCTCAATAATCCATGTAGAAAAATCTAAAAAAGCTAAGTCTGGTCCTCTGGACATTCAAAAAACAAAACAAAACAAAGCAAAAAAAAACAAAACAGTATGGTACTTCGACTTTTACTAGAGTACATTTTTGTCTGTTTATTTGTACTTTTACTTAAGTACAGTGTTTGAGTACTTTCTCCACCACTGAAAACAATGTGCAATTTGGACTGAATGTGCGCGCCTGTGCTTGTTTTTGATGTTTTTATACATATTTTTGAATCTTTATCTTGATTTTTGTATTTTTTTTTCAACGTTTTTGCTTTTTGGAGGTACATTTGACTGGGTGGCAGTTTTTTTAATTTCATTGTACGTATGATATCAGAGAAATTTTGGTAAAAGATTATGTATGTTTTTATTATTATAGGGCGGCCGTGGTGTAGTGGTAATGGCAGTCGTCTCCCGATCGGAAAGTTGGCGGTTCGACTCCCGGGACCCGCACCATGTGTCGTTGTGTCCTTGGGCAAGACACTTAACCCTGAGTTGCTCCCGGTAGGACTGGAAAGCACCTTGCATGGTAGTCTGCCGCCACCGGTTTATGAATGTGTGTAGCATTCAATATATGTGTAGCACTTTGAGATTTTCAGTAATGAAAAGTGCGTTATAAATTGATTTAATTATTATTATTAATTATGTGTGGCCGGGTTCTGTTTTCAACCGCTACTTCCTGTTTACTGTAGACATGCGTAACGCTGACGTCTGACGTAATGACGCTGATGTCTGACGTAATGACGCTGATGTCTGACGTAATGACGCTGTGCGTGGCTTGGTAGATGCGCTTCAAGCCAGTTGATGGAAACACTTCTGCTTCGCATTAATTTGTATTTACATATTTGCGAGATTTCAAAAATTAGCTCAAAATTCGAAATGAAAATGGATAGAAACGCGGGTAGTGACAGAACCTCTTTTAGGGTTTTCCCTGCCATAGCTAATATTCAACAGAACGAGGAGGAGAATCCAGTGAATGGAAGGAAGGATGAGAGCAGAGGACGGTGATTGGAAAAATGATAAGAGTAGAAGGGTCTGCCAACAGGCCATTTGTAGATGACATTCTTCCAGCCTATCAGGAAACATTTAGCTTCCCCAAGATTAATATGTGGATTTTATATTCTCTTACCGTCATGTAATGAGCATTTTAGTCGTTGTGTGGAGCACCAGGTTTAGGATTATGTTAGCTGAAATAAGGCCCTGTTCAAACCTGACACCAACATACTTGCCGGACTGAGTCAATCACAAGTGGACAGCTTTAAATACGAGCGTTCACACCTGGCACTAAAATCCTTCTGGAGTTAGTTACCAGCTCTACGTGCTGATGAACACACAGTCACATGATGCACTCATCTGTCTGCTGAGCAAGACAGTACATGGACAGGTGTGTTGCTTCAGTAAAATCACAAACACAATCAGGTCAACTGAAGGTGTAGCCAAGACCGGGGTGGATTTCTGCCATCCTCTAACAATTCTTCTTTCAGCTTTTTCCTCTTCAGCGAGTCATCCTCCTGCATTTCGTTCTGTTCTCACTCCATCTCCATGTCTTGTAAATAAGAGCTATGAATTGATGCTGAGTGGATTTTTAACTAGAATTTTAAAATTTACACATGCTACTCGTACAATGCCGCTTTAATAATAACTCTTTATTAGATACAGAAAAAGTTCTTTACATCAATATTGCTAACTGCAATCAAAAAATAGACACTTTTGTTATACTAAACGCCCTCCTGAATTGGTATTTTATAGTACTAAGAGAATGTGGCTACTCTGGCTTAAGCTTAGATGTAAATTATAAACACCAAACGTTGCTGCAGGTGTCATTTTAAGACCAGAGCTAAATGACTCCAGCTGGTCCGTCTGTGGACTACCTGGCATCGTTAATGAACTGTCTGTGTGTGACCCGTGCAGCCCGGCTCATCTCATTAGCATCATGAACTGTATGTGTGGGAGTTCCTCCTCTTCTCCCCTCCTCACTTTCATTGTTTTCCTCCTTAATCTTTCCTCTCATCACACTTTTGTTTCATCTCGTTCCCTCACATGCCGCTACTGAAAATCTGACAAACTGCTGGAGTCTTACAAATTGTCACTCCAGCAGCGCTGTATGTTTTTGTCCTTTTTGATGTAGTATACTCTCATAGTAACTCTCCATCTGCAGCCTCCTTCTGTCCTTTTTTTGCTTTAGCACAATCCCTTGGCTCACCGTCTCCTCCCATCACCTCCTCTGTTGCAGTGCACAAACTGGATGCACCTCCACTTAAAACAAATCCCTGACTCAGGACTTTTTGCCATACAATTTTCAGTCCCCTAACATTTTGAACTTTCATCTAACCCTTCATCTTCTTCGCTCGTCCACACTGTCTTTGTCTAACATTGTCGCTGTCTCCATCCTCCTGCCCTTAAACTCGCTTAAAAATCTATTTCTCTACTCCACATCTCACTCACCTCCTGCACCTATCGCCGCCTCCTTATCCATTCCTTCTCCTTCATTACTTGTCCTCCTTTCCTCCCACTCCCACCCCCCTCTGGCATTATTCTCCCTCTACAAAAAAAAAAAAGACGTGACTACACATCCATGTAGCCCTTTAGGAAAACCTTAAACACAATGCACGTGGTAGAGCGATTTGCATGACAGGCGCTGGTGTGTTTCACACAGGGAGGGATGTGTATTGTGTAGGCGGGAAAAGAGAAAACCAGAGAAGGCAAAGAGACGGAGTTGTAGAGGAAAATGTTGGTCTGAATTATTCATAGCAAAGATATAGGATGAAAGAATGTATTGGAAAAAATATCAGGGTTGCAAGAAAATAAAAATCATGTCCTCTCCTCTCTAGAGTGATATATCTCGTAAGCTGAAAGGCATTGTTTAAAGATGTGGCCATGAGCTGCAGGAATACCTGCACGGACTCTATCTCTTCTTAAAGATGTGAATTTTTATACACATGAAATTGACTGGAAAGTGGTGAAAATTCAACTAACTGAACCATTGATTCAGGTCTAACCTGCATGCCGCAATGCAGACTGCAAAATGTTACCCGAGTGTAGAAGAAACACTCGGCTAGAACTAAGTAAATCTATAAAACTTAGCAGGGGTTTTAAATTTTCATCCTGCAGGTTTAGATTTGCTTCAATGTCAGTGTCCGCACAAAACACGTCTATCGTCTTTCTTAACAGAATCTGGTCTTTTCGCCGAGCGAAAAGGAGGAATTGGAAATACCCTCCAATTGTCTGTGACTGTTGTAATCCTGATAACTTTAAAAATAAGTGAGGCACCGGCTTCCTACTCTTATAGTGAATTTTTAACTACCAAATTTTTCTGATTATAGGTCGCACCGGAATATAGGTCGCAGTGTCCAATTATTGCCAAAAATTTGGAAAAATCCATAAATAGGTTGCACCGGTGTATAGGTCGCACCTACGTCACCGCCGACGTAACGCGTCATCCACCGCTGACGCGCCGCGTGACCGCTGAGTCAACCCGGCAATATGGACCGAGTGTTTAGCTCTGCTGCTAATGTCTGCCAGAAGCTAACAGAAGCTAACACGAGACGAGTCCGTCTCTGAAAACACGAATAAAAAATCGAATCTCATCTCAAATGTTTTCTCCAGGACATAGTTAAGTACATTGGAGCCTTATAATTACTCTGTAAGCAGAAATAAATATACACCGAGTGGTTTTGAAGCTATTTATAACGTAAACAAGTATGGTACACAGATATAAAACGAAGGCTAATACGAGACGAGTCCGCCTCTGACACGAATAAAAAATCTAATCTCATCTCAAATGTTTTCTCCAGGACATAGTTAAGTACATTGGAGCCTTATAATTACTCTGTAAGCAGAAATAAATATACACCGAGTGGTTTTGAAGCTATTTATAACGTAAACAGAAATACAACCACAAGCTAACATGCTAATAAAATATCTTCTTTTTTTTATCTCAAACATCTAATAAAGCTACTCACTTGTAAACGTCCACACTGTGATTCCATTCTGTAAGTTTCAGAAAAATCCGCTGAGTGGTTCTTGACTTATCTTGCTAACAAACAGCAAACAAACAGAGCTAACAGAGCTACATCCAGACCAGGAGGCCGACAGAGTCAGTCCGAGCAGAGGAGCTTTTTTTCGGACACATGAGCTGGAAACAGTCTTCTTCTTCTTCTTGGGTCGGTGTACTCCTCTGGAAGTGGTACTGCACTTCGCCCCTAGCGGCCGAAAGTGGTACTGCACCATTTTCTGCCAAAGTGAAAAAGGCTCATAACTGAGTCAAAAATTGGTCTAAAAATATGGGGAAAAAATCCATAAATAGGTCGCACTGGTGTATAGGTCGCAGGCCTTGAAAAAAACCATAAAAAGGTGCGACCTATAGTCCGAAAAATACGATACATATAACTTTCCAGTACTACAGAGAGAATTTGCAATTGTGTTTGATGCCATTCCATCTAGTGGATGGAATGGCATATGGCATATATATATTTGATGCCATTCCGAATAGTGGATGGAATGGCATATTGATGTCAAATTCTGTACAATACAATACGGACTATTTAACCTAAGAATAATTCATTGGCATTTCTGGCCCATTTTTAAGCGAAAAAACAAATAACAAATGTATTAGAGAATTAATAATTAGAGAATGTATTAGTAAACCTGCTTCTATATTCTTCTGGGATAATTTATTTAATGATATCTGTTGGAAAGATGTTTGGTTGTTACCTAGAAAATACTTTATAACTAATAAGATTCGAAAAGTGTCCCTAAAGATTCTGCATAAATGTTATCCTGTAAACTATATAATCTCCAAGTACCGTCCAAACGTAGACCCAATGTGTTCACTCTGCCACAGCTCTGAGGAGACCATCATCCATCTCTTCTGGGACTGTTCTCATACTCAGGTGTTCTGGAAAGACATTTTCATGTATGTAAATAGAAAGTTAGANTTTTAACTGGCTGTTTTTTATTGTTATTTTTTATTGTTTGTTTTATTTTTGTATTGTTCAGCACTTTGTGCACCTTCTGGCTGCTGAAAAGGGCTCTATAAATAAAGATTGATTGATTAAGAGTTTGCCTCGTGATTATTATATTCCTGTCATTTTGAGACAGTAATCGGCATCTTTTTTACCACTCGTCTGGATTACTGTATTGCACATTAAGTGGAGGTGTATTGATCACCCATCAGCCATTTGCAGAGGTTCTAAAATGATGTTGCACGACTTTTATCTGCCACACGTCAACACAAGCACATCTCCATCATTTTATCTTCATTCCACTGGCTGCCTGTACATTTTAGAAGCAATAAAAAACTACTTTTATTTACTCTGATAAGTCTCAATCTGGTCATCTGGACAGTTTCTTTTAGTCGAAACGTTTCACCCTCTTGGCTCCAGCAAACTGGTTGGTCCACATACAGTAAGTTGTTTGCAGCTTGGTGGGGGAGGATCGGTATGCTGGAACTCTGACTGAGGAAGCCCTCTGGACTGAGGGTGAAACGTTTCGACTAAAAGAAACTGTCCAGATGACCTGATTGAGACTTATCAGATTTGATACCTGGATTATTGAGTATGAACTTTCTTACTTTTATTTACTTTTAAATCTTTTAATGCCCTTAGGGTTTTAAAATGCTTTACAAATAATGTTAGAACTGGATTATCTATTTTAATTAAACATTTTATTTATGTAGTTTTTCTAACAAAATAATAAAAAAAGAAACTAAATGAAATGTTACTCTCAGTGGGTAATTTGATTTATGGTGTACCGCAGGTACTTGTCTTTGGTCCCTTAAATAAAAACCTAAAGATCTCATTAAGCTTGATGATCCCACAGCTTGGTTTCTACACTGAATCAGGAAGATTCTAGAAGATCTTAAGCTCAGTGATGATCAGTAAGAATTCATTCAGTTTGGTTCTAGCAGTTCTGTTGGCTATTATTGTTATTGTTACATAGCACTTTGAGATTTTCATTGATGAAAAGTGCGTTATAAATTGAATTCATTATTATTATTATTATTATTGTTGTTGTTGTTGTTGTTGTTGTTGTTGTTGTTGTTGTTGTTGTTGTTGTTGTTGTTGTTGTTGTCTCAAAAAATATCAACAATGTTGTTCAACTCAGGCAAGTGGAAGGTTTTCATTTGCTGCTGGAGGTGCAGGACTTTATTTGTAACTCGTTCTGCAAACTGAGTTGGAATGATCTCAGTTTGCAGTGCAGAAATGTGAAAATATCAATTTTTGCTTGATTTGTGTCAACTTGTCCACAGAGGCACCATCAAGAGATATCTACTGTATAATCCTTCGAATTTACCTTTATACTGACGTTTTCTAACAGTTGTCTTCAGAAATAATCTTTTTACATTTTTATTATTTTAATGTCCTTTGAAAATGCTTTTTTCTCTGCCGGCAGCACACTGAAAGAATTGAAACAGGGTAGTTGTTCATGTTATGTTAACATTTCATTTTAAGGTAACATGTAAAAAATGTGTTTGTTGTGTTTAATTAATTAATTCTAGTAAAGTTAACATGATTATGCCACATGTTAACCTTACAGAATAATTTTGGTTGGTGTGAACACAAGTCAATTTAGTTCAGTGAATTAGCACACCAATACTGCTCTTGACCATAAGGGGGCAGTAATGCAGCAACATCAGCTGCAATACACCTGCTTCAAAAGAAGAAGAACCAGTTTAAACCGGATTTGCCTGTTTTTCATCAAAAGACTCCTGAACTGCCACCGTTCAAATTTGAAGTCCCTTTGCTGTCAAATGACGTTGGCTACCACAATTTTCTCAGTTTTATCAGGTAAGGATGAGTTTTTTCTAATTTGCTGTTATTGTTTTAGACACATAAATACAAAAAAGCTTACATAATTCCTGGTTTTACTGGGAATGCTAATGTTATACCTTTCATCTCTTCTGATAGCTAACCGTTTTGAAAATGAAAACACTGATGAAGTTGACAAGTAGCCAATTTTTACAATTTTAACAAGTTTTACTGTGTTTGGTCTAAAACTCCATGTCCCACTGAATAATTTGCACTTTTTCTCCTTTGGGAATCACACAGACAGAGCAGTTTTGCTTAAATGTTACAAGTCAAGTTAATAAACTGAACTTGGATATTGTTTTTGAAACAATGATAAAAGTTGCAGCAACTTAATATTTAAGTCCAGCTCATTTTATTAATCAGTTTTGTAACCAGGTTTGAACACAGAATCCTGGTATCAGTGATGTGTACAGGTTAACATTTAAATAGTATCAAGGTGATATTTTAATTCAGAGGTTGTGGGATGAAAAAAAAGTGTTCCCTAGGGGAAATGACAGAAAATAATTAAGAACCGTTGCTTATAAGTCAAGATAAATAAAATAAAAAATCTGAGCCTTCTGTTTTCGTGACTTTTGAGCATGCCCTTAATAAGTTATTAAATTCAGTATTTTGCTAAAAAACAAAACAACAAAAAAACTAATTGAATCCTAATTAAGCTTTACCAAATGGGTAAATACTTTTCAGGTTCTGCTAAATGTACATCTATGCTTATCCTCATTGCTAAGTGTTTGTAGTTATGATCATAGAATTGTGTACTTGTGTTTTTATCTATTTTGTATGAATCCAATTTGAATGTTTGTTCAATTTCAGCCTGAAGTTGTGGCACATTTTCCTGAAGAATAAGCTGCAGATGTGAAACAGCATTCATATTTGGTATGTATCATGTCCAAACGTAAACGCTATCCTCTTCTTTTCAAGCTTTCGTTGCTGATATAAATTTTCTTTATTTCCAGCGTTCAAGCTCAGCTTTCAGCTCATGAATATTTTTCATAAAAAAAAGGAACTGCAGGAAGTAAAATCTCTGTCTTGTCCCAAGTCACACTGGTAAGTTATGTTATCGTTATCGGTGTCTAACAAATCTGTGTTTGGTCAGGGTGATTGTAGACTGACAAATCCAAAGACTGACAAATCCAAAATAAAATTACACACTCCTTCCAAGTATCCTGTGTAACAGAACACCAGGTTTGGTCAAACGTGTGTGTGAAGGACTGAACTGGTTCTGTTTTCATGTTTCCCTACTTAGAACGCAACGATTCAGAAGAAGAGGGAGTGCATTCTCCAAGCTCTTTGTGTGTATCAACGAGGACCTCTTTAAGGAATACCTGGACATCCTCTTTAAGGAAACCTGGTAATGAATATTTAAGTAATAAGTTGTTATATAATAGGAATAAATATAAATTCTTACATTTACCGGGATGTTTTGTAATAAATCCAGAGCTTGTGTCTTATCAAGTCTGGAATTCTTCCTATTTTGGGGGCTAAACCATTGCAACCAGTGCATCTGGAAAGTATTCACATACAGCACTTCACTTTTCCCACAATTTATATTACAGCCTTTTTCCAAATTGTATTAAATTAATCTCTTTTCTCCAATTTCTACATACCAATACCCCATTATGACAATGTGGGGAAAAAAGTTTGAGATTTTTGCTAATGTATTAAACATAGAAAACCAGTTTAGATGGCTGGCTGCCCCAGTTAGTCCTGCTGGTTCCAAACATTTTCTGTCATTGAGGCGTTCAGCGCAGCATAAATGTTTCTGGATCCTTCCCAAGATTTGTGCCTCAAGACAATCTTTTCTCTGTGTTCTACAGATGATTCCTTTGATTTCATGCTAGGTGTTTGACCTTTGACCTGCACAGTCAACTGTGGAGGTGTGTGCCTTTCAAAATCAAGTCTAATCAAGCCACATCCTGACCAAACGCGTTTTCAACTGCAGGAGCGTCCAGCTTACATGCAAAGTCAATGGGGGACGCGCTTCCAGCTGCGTCTTGGCGTCGGGCGTCACGTCACGTGCGTGTTGAGCGTGCTGGAAAGCGTTTTACGTGCACGTGAACTCGCTTCAGCCTCCAAAGCAGCGTTGATCATTGCTGAAGTTTTCGCCGTTCAAACGCCGTTCAACGGGATGGTGTGATCACACCGAACAGCGTTTCAACTTCCAAAAAGCTTGTCACGCACGCAAGTGGACGCACTTGGTGTCCAGACCTGAACGCGAAACTGCTGCTGGGTGTGTGGGAGGAGCTTACCGGTACACCGAGTCCTCACTGCACTCCGCCAGGCGAGGAGCTTTTTATTTCTGTCTCTGTGGAGCAGACTTGACTGGTCGTGAAGGACTTGTCGCGAACACACAGCTACAATGAGTTTCTCTTCCATAGTCCATGACTCCGCGGGTTTTTTCTGTGTCCCACAAACAATACGTCACGTAGTTGCGCAATCGTTTCCGCGTCACATAGGGACTCTCCCCCTGACCCCCTCTCTTCTCCCCCCGACTCTCCCTGATCAACCAATCAGGGAGAGTTGAACGGCGTTTGAACCGCGAAATCTTCAGCATGGTCAAGGCGTGCTTTGGAGGCTGACGCGGGTTCACGTGCACGGAAAAACGCTTTCCAGCACGCTCAACACGCACGTGACGTGACGCCCGACGCCAAGACGCGGCTGGAAGCGCGTCCCCCATTGACTTTGCATGTAAGCTGGACGCTCCTGCCGTTGAAACGCTGTTCGGTGTGATCACACCAGGAGAGTCGGGGGGAGAAGAGAGGGGGAGAGTCCCTATGTGACGCGGAAACGAGGGGACGGGGGGTATTGTGCAACTATGTGATGTATTGTTTGTGGGACACAGAAAAAACACCGCGGAGTCATGTACTATGGAAGAGAAACTCATTGTAGCTGTGTGTTCGCGACAAGTCCTTCACGACCAGTCAAGTCTGCTCTACAGAGACATGGTCCTCGCCTGGCGGAGTGCAGTGAGGAACTCGGTGTACCGGTAAGCTCATCCGCCGCCACACCGCCGCAGCTTCTCGTTCTGGTCAGGACACCACTGGGTCCAGTGCGTCCACTTGCGTGCGTGACGAGCTTTTTTGCCGTTGAAAAGCTGTTTGGTCAGGACGTGGCATAATAATACAGCTGAACTCCATTTAAGTTGTAGAGACATCTGAAGGATGATCAGTGGAAATGGCTCCATTTTGAGCTTCATGGCAAAACCCACCTAGATATGTTACATATGTAAATAAAATTTCTTGGTTTTCTGTTTTTAATACATTTACAAAACACTCAAACTGTTTTTCACAATGTAATACTGGTGTATTTGTTTGTATAGCTTTGTTGAAAAAGTGAAGCACTGTTAATTTGTTTTGGATGCGCTGCACAAAATAATTTGAATTAATTTTGTCATCTTCAGTGGTTAATTGGTTTTGCCTCCGTTTTACTAAAGGATTCAGATGGGCCAACTGCACAGAGGGCTACTGAGCAACTGTGGGAATCTACAGTATAATGGTGAAGGGAGGAGATGCAACAACTCCATCAGCTGTTGGGCTTGTGGTGGAAGGAGTAGAACTACTTCAGGACCCTGGTGACCCTGCATCGGCATGTACAGTCTTGATGGGGGTTATATGCAGTTAACTTGTGCTACCCAAAAGAACTGAGAGTCTTCTTTGAGGTCCTTCAGAAGATCTTGCTCCAACTTGAATTATGTAACTCTGACTGTGGGGTGGCTGCAGAGCTTTTTTAATCCAGGCCTCAATGGCTGGTGTCCTGCAACTTGTATTCAACACACCTGCTCAAATAATGAAGTTGTTAGCAGAACTCTGGAGAACTTGACTGAACAGTGAGGAGGTTCAACCATTTGATTCAGGTGTGTTGGATCAGGGACACACCTAAAAGCTGCAGGACATCGGCCTGGATTTGAAGACCCCTGACCTAGAGTGTAGTGTACATTTGCTTTATTCGTGATGAAAATTCATATTCTTGTGATTGGAGCGTAGAACAGTTGTATTGCTCCTGAGGTGGATTCTTCTGGTGATTTGACATCTAACCCACCCAGAAGAATTCACCTCAGGAACAATCCAGCTGTTCTACACTCCAATCACAGCAATGAGAAATTTCACATTTATCAACACTCAGGAACAGCTTATACAGTTGTTCCTGTATGAAATTTAGCAGGAAATGTGTTTGTTTCACCATAACAGACAAAAAAGTATTTGAATTATTAAAAAATATTACTTGAATTTGTGTTTTTAGAATATTGTTTAGATAAATTCAACATACTGTATATCCAAGTTGTGAGTGTGAATCAGAATGTTATTACAGTTCTATAAGCAAGGTCAAAGAAATGCAACCTGAAAGGACAATTCACAATAGAAACAACATGAACTGTCCTCTCAGATTGTATTTCTTTGACCTGGCTTGTTCAAGCATGAGCCATTTGAGAGTAAAAGTTTATTTGTCAATGTTTTTGTGACAGTTTGTTAAAAGAATGCTGTGTTTAAGATATCTGGTGTTAAATAAAGAAGATACAGGAAACCCTCGAGGTACGTCAGGGATTGGGACCTACGGGTGTGACTTAGGTCGATGTTGTCGTACCTCGCGGACCAAAAACACGTGCCTGTCGTAGGTCCGCGTTTCTGACATAGGTCGCGGCTATACCGCTAACGGAGCGCCGCACACATATTTAACGGCATGAGACTGAACAAGCAGACATACTAGGCCATAAACATGCACAGAACTTTACATGTACAGTAAATGAATACTGTACAATAAATAAAAAATATAATTTCTTACTTTGAGCTGGTCAAAGCCTGCCTTCGTCTTTTAGTATTAGCTCTTGCACCCGTCCGAGCTCCCCCAGCTTCCTTACGCTCCACACGCACACACGTGGTCAAAACTGTTTAAAAGAAGGACTGTTAGCTTCTTAACTTCATACATTTGGAGCCAGAAAAAAAAAACTTACTGAAAGCCGTTTCTCCGCGATGTTCCTCCATCCAAAACAAGCTGCTCGGCGTTAGCTACGGTTAGGCCCCGCCATTAGCAGCATGTCAGTTCATTCAAAAAGGCTGTCGGCTTTGTATCTCCGCGTTAGCTCGGTGTCCCCCGACATCTTAGGCTGCCAGGCGGACATTTGCGGCGAGCTCCCGGCCGCAGATGGCCCCTCCGCGGCATGTCGGCTCGGTGTCTTCGCCTGTGTTAGCTGCTCTGTTTAGCTGCTGTCGTTAGCATGTCGGGCGGCGTTGTGGGAGCGATCGCGGGGCGATCCGCGGCTGCTCCTCCGGGCCTGAGACGTCCACAGAGTTGACCGAGTGTTTCCAGCTAATTTATCCGTATGAGGCAACCCTGATCGGACACACGGTCCTCTAGAGCCAGCTGACAGGAGCCTCTATGGTGGAGCTCCATTGACCGCAGTTGGCAATTGTAAAATGGCGACCGGAAACGACCGGAAGTTGCGTAAATACGATAAAATTGTAATAAAAACATAATATTAATAATTATACTTTATTTATAAAGCCATTTAAAACAACCACAGCTGCAACAAAGTGCTGTACACATGAAATTAATAACATTTAAACACAAAAAAAAAAATAATAATAATAAAAAAAAAAATTATCATATTTTTATTAAATATGATAAAATCGTAAGTCTGAGTTGCCGTAGGTCGCGGGTGTCGTACCTCGAGTGTTTCCTGTAACAAAATTATGTTAGACCTACTTAATTCATTTGTGTGGAACCTGTTGACAAACTTGAATTTAGTTAACTTAACTAGAAAAAATTTGTTGAATTAAAAAACTTATCAGTTGATGGAAAGCAAATTTTTGTTGTTAAGATAACATAATATATTTATGTTGAATGGAAAAATGCAAAATAAGTTTACAGAAGATATGTCTGCTTTGTCCAACAAACACAAAAAATTGAAGTTAGTTCAACTAATTTCTCTTTTGTCAATCTGAAGTGATTTGAAGTAGTTGGGTTAACTCATTAATTTTATCTTAGTTAAACATAAGGTTATGAAGTCAGATTATTATATATTTTTTGCTTTTAACTAACACAAAACAATTACAGTACTTTATGTGGAACCTGTTGAAAAGAAAAAATTATGTTAAGTCAATGATTCATTTCTTTGACTGACAGGAAATCCCTTCGTAAGTGTTCAGCAACATTACGAAGCTTGGCGATTCCACCTTTTAAATAAAACTGAGTTTTCAAACAGGCACTCTCATAAAACTAGATAAAGCCCCAGATCTGAACAAGCTTTGGACCATTTTGAAGCTTTTGAGACGAAGAGTTTGAAAATAATAGTTCATTCAACCTTTATTTATACATGTTAACCCTGTTGAGCCTCAGGGACTCATTTACAAGAGAGACCTGATTTCTTTAACAAAGAGTGATGACAACAGTAATAGACAATCATGAAGGATGCGTATAAATAAAAATAAAAATAAACAAGTGAAAAATAAAAAGGCTAATTAAAAGGAAAAGTAGTGAAAAAACAACTGGATTATAAGGCAGTGTAGAATACTAAAAACAGGAACATGTCTGCATTGGTTTTTGCCAGTAATAATGTCTCAGTATTTAAGACTCCTCATTTTGACAGTACACGTCACATTTAGCTTTATAGCAACAAAATGTAATAATACAACTCAGCATAGCTACAGGCATGCACTTTATTACAAAGTTTAATAAAAACACAACAGCTTGTTCTGCAACAACCCAGAACTTCATATTCTGGTGTTTGAACCATTTAAAATACAAGGAAATAACTAAACCTTTCATGTTGAAATATTATTGTCGAAGTGTTAAAGAATAAAATAAAAAACACAGAACACAATTTTTCTAAAAAATTTTCCTAAAATTAT
>JBBPBX010023191.1:24472-40736 GCA_038048925.1 Garcialebias charrua | reverse complement strand
CCGACAAAGTACAAGTAGAATGGTGTGACTTGCTGAAGGAACAGCTGTTAATCAAAACAGCCTCCGCTCAACTTCTTGTCGGGGCTGCGAAAACTGAAAGTTATGCACCATAACTCATGTTCCCTGAAGGAAAGGAACGAGGTGCAACATATCACTATGGGAAATTGCGCCCGCACAGTTTACCTGAAGGAATACAATCACACCTTTACGGCAGGGGCGTCAGCGTCGCGCCAGAGGCACCTCCCTCTGCGTACTTAAGCCGCTGACGCCCATCCATCGATCTCCAGAATGCACTTCACCGAGCTTTCAGCATTGAAAGGGTCAGGTATGTTGTACCTCGTTCCCTTCCTTCAGGGAACATGAGTTATGGTGCATAACTTTCAGTTCCCTTATCAGTCTTGTCACTCGGTGCAACATATCACTATGGGTACGTAATTCATTCACACCCTTGAAATGCTCAGCAAAATGCATGTGGAAACATCCGCCTTGATACGGCAGGTATCCCCCAGCTGCTCTCTTCAAGGTATTGTAGAGAGCACAGTCCGGGAAGAAGAAATACCCCACGTAGAAAAACATCAGCTTGATGTTGCCACCGGGCACATAGATGAAAAACCCAACTAGGGGCAGCATAAGCATGTTCCACTAGTGTGATTACTCATCCTTTTATGTTACAAAGGTCACGGCTGACAAGTGTAGCCCATCCAGATGTCGGAGACCCGTTAAAGGAGAGGGGAACCCCTCCATTGAACGTCTCCTAAGCGAACATAAACACCAATGGACACCCTTGTGTATGTTGTTGCTGTTTGTTTTTGGATAAAGCAATCAAAGCCTTAGGCCCTCAGCCAGTTCCCTTCAGAGGCCAGGCTGAGAGCCGCCACAACTCTGGACGTGGGTGTAGAAACTGCCCACGTGCCTGAGTCAGCAGGTCCCTGTGAGGAGGCAATTGCCATGGTATCCCTGATAACATTGAGATCAAATCCGGGAACCACGGTTGCTGCGGCCACCTGGGGGCTATCATTATCAGCGAGAAGGCTCCCTGACATACGCGTTCCAGTGTCACCTCGATCAGAGGGACCGGTGCAAAAGCATAGTACAGTACCCCTGCTGGCCAAGTCATGTGCCAGAGCGTCCGTTCCCAACGGTGCATCTGCTTCCTTCAAAGAGAAGTAAAGGTCACACTGCGAGTTAGCTTTGCAAGCGAACAAGTCCACTGAGGCTCTCCTAAATCGTGACCAGACCTGCTCCACAACCCGTGGATTCAGGCTCCTTTCTGACGCCAAGAGAGGCCCTCTTGAGAGGGCATCCGCTCCATAATTTAGTTCACCGGGAACATGAGTCGCCCTGAGTGACAAGATTCTTGGAGCACACCACGTGAGCATCTTCTGCGTCAGTCCGAGGAGGGCCCGGGACCTTGTCCCTCCCTCTCTGTTGATGAAGGACACTGTGGTCCTGTTATCTGATTTCACCAGGACGTGCTGCCCTGCAATCAGACCTTTTCCAAAGAAGTATTTTACTGACAGGAATACGGCCAACAATTCCAGGAAGTTGATATGTAATCTCGCTTCCTGTTTATTCCAAAGATCACGGGCGTTCTGATTTCTGCAGATCGCTCCCCATCCTGTTTTTGAGGCGTCCGTCGTGATGACCACATGAGATGAATCCCTACCCAGCGGGACCCTTTCTGTGAAGATAGACAAGTCTCTCCAAGGTTCCAAGGCTCTCAGGCACTCTGAACCTATTCTAACCTTTCCTGCTCGACCAAGCAGGGCGGGTTGTGTCTGTTGGTTTAGCCATACTTGTAGGGCTCACATTTTCAGCAATGCGTGTGGCACACAGGGTATGGCTGCTGCCAAGAGGCCTAAAAGGCGTTGGCACGTTTTCATGGGAACCCGCTGATCCAGTGTAAATTTTTTCAGGCAATGGCGAATCGAGGAAACTCGTTCCTTTGAGAGCCATGCTCTGTACCGCACGGTGTTGATCTGTACTCCCAGAAATACGGTAACCCGTGATGGAGTTAGGTTACTTTTTTGTAGGTTTATGACTAAACCGAGCGACTCCAGGTGAGAGATTACCCTGTAGGAGTGTGACTGGGCCTGTATTCTGCTTCCAGCCAGAATCAGGAGGTCGTCCAGGTAGTTCATAACCCTGAGACCTTGATTCCTGAGGGTGGTCAGGGCTGCATCCAGACATTTAGTAAATGTACGAGGAGAAAGTTAGAAGGCTTAATTGTTTACTTTTGTTTTGACTCCTGGTAAATTTGGTGTTGAGTATTCATTCAATTGGTTAACTTTAATTATGTTATTGACTTGATGGTAAAACTTTGTTGTAATTGGTACCCCTCCTTTTGTTAAAGTTTACATTTTATTTTAAGCTGACCAATTAAAATTGTTACTTTTATTCAACCTTGTTCCATCTGGGTTTTTAATGTTGCCTCCCCTTCTCCTGGCTGAGCCGGGTCGTAACAGTAAAGCTTTGAATTCATAAGCTTTTCCCTCGAAGGTAAAACGGAGGAATTTTCGGTTTCTCCTCCACACGCCTACATGGAAATAGGTATCTTTCAGATCCACTGTACATGCGTAGTCTCCTGGTTTCACAGACTGGAGAACTTGCCGCAGTCTAAGCATCTTGAACTTAAAAGTTTTTATTCTCTTGTTCAGAGTCCTGAGATCCAGGATCGGTCTCAGGGAATGATCCTTTTTGGGCACCAGGAAGTACTTGCTATAGTGGCCGGAGCGTAGTTTGCGTTTCGGGACCAAACTTATTACTCCCTTCTGCAGCATCGTCAATACCTCCTCTCTCAGCACGTGTGCGCGTGCAGGGTTAATATTTGATTGCAGTACCCCTGTGAAGGGGGGCGGTCTCCTGCTGAACTGCAGCTTGAGCCCACGACATATAGTCGTCATGACCCATTCGTTTGGCAGACACGCCCTCCAGGCCTACGCGTGCGCCACAAGCCTGGAGGGCATGTCCAATTGTTGCTCATCATGTTTGAGTGCGGGAGGGTTGGCCTTTGACCCTTCTCGCGCTCTCTCGAGCCGGCTGGTCAGCCCAACAGAAGATATCGCGAGATCTGACTGTCTCAGGCAAAGCTCGTGTATCTTGCTGCGGTTCATAGTTTGTCCACGTGGTTTGTGTTTTATGAGAGTTGGACTCGAGTCAAGAACCAGGGCAGTCTGTGCTTTGGTACTTTTATTTTTGTACATGCATGAAACAGTGTTTGTTTTGATTACACATACAGTAGGCGAGTCATGTTTAGTGTGTGCACACATGTCATCAGCTCCTTGTAGTGTTTTACAAGTGGAGACTGGGCTCAGAAGGTCAGGTTCCCATACCACGTGGGCGGGCAAACCTGTAAAATTATTAATTCGTCCCGTTTCATCAGGCCCGAATTTGCTTTCCACACGGGGTCAGTGAAGAGGCCCTTGGCCGATACTGGAAAGTCTCACTTTCGCCAGCAGGTCTCTTCCGCGGGAGGCCATGCACGTCTTCCTTTGGGGGTGCACAGCTTTTCCTCGGCAACCCCTCGCGGAGGGCTTCCGCCTATTTGCGTCTTTGTTCCAGCCTGGCCTGGATGCGTTCCAGGGCTTCCCCGAAGAGTCCCGTCGGTTCAATCGGGTGCTGGAGGAAGGGGGACTTCTGGTTTTTCGGGAGGTCCGATAAAGTCAGCCAAAGATGGCGTTGGGCGACAACCATTTCCGCCATTGCTCTGCCTTGCGTGATGGCTATTGTCCCCATTATGCTGAGTACGAAGTCAGAGGCGCTGCGGGCTTCCTCCATGGCCTCCGTTGCGGCTTGTTCGTTTGTCGTTGCCTGGAGTTCCTGTAGCTTTTCTGCCAGGTACGCCTACATCATGGTTGACGCGTTCATTGCGCGAGCCGCGAGACCCTCAGCCTTGTAGCATTTCTCGAGCTGTTTCTCCGAAGCGCGGCAGGCTCTGCTGGGCAACGCTGGCTTCGTCCCCGTAGCTGCGGAGGCTAAATGAGCCGCCAGGGTCTCCTCTATCGGGGGTGCGCTGGCGAGACGTGCTGCTTCCATTCCTGCGACATCCAGGAGTCGGGATAGTGGCAACGTCATGGGAGCTCCGGGCTCCGCCCAGGAGCGTGTGAGCTCCATGAGGAAGTCCGGGAAAATTGGAATTTTTTGCGACGTCGTCAGCTGCTGCTTCGCATAGAAGTAGTTTCCCGCCAGTCTCGTAACATGTTGGCGAGGCGTGGTGTCTGGCCATGCAACCTGTAGGCACAGAGCAGGGACCGACACGTCTGGTTCCGGTAGAATTTGCGCCAGGTTCTGAGAGGAATCCAATTTTTCTCCTCTGCAACCGTACTCGGCGTCTTGGTCAGACACTTCGGGCGTCGAGTCCTCGACGGGAACCGAGGAGTCTGACGCGTTCTCATCCCCGACTTGACCACTGCATTCCAGGTCCACGTTCTCGAGCTCTGGCTCGGGAGCGAGCAGCTTCGTGAGGCGTGCGGCCTTCAGCGCCGCGGCCTTCGCGATGGATTTAGCCAACGCGTTCGCGCGGCGTTTCCTCATTACCGCCGGCATCCGACAGCAGTGGGAGCAGGAGTCGGGGGATTCCAGCGCTTTTCATGCGTGCAGAATCCCTAGGCAAACAGAACAGGCCTCGTGGGTGTCCGTCGCCGAGAGGGAGTAGCCGCATCCATTGGGGCAGGGGCGCGAGCGAGGGCTCGTCGTCCTGCTGGCTTTCTTCTGAGTCTTTGTCCTCAGTTTTCCCTTCTCGGGAGCCATGTCCGGAGACGAGAAGTGTTCCTAGGTTCCTTTTGTTCGAAGCCGTCCTCTCCGTCTTTTCGCTTTCGCTGGCTAGCCTGCTAATGGTTAGCAGGGAGTGTTGTGATGCAGTTAGTGCCGTCGAGCGAAGCAGCTGCGGAGAGAGAAGAAAACTTAGAGGTAGGTAGAAAAACGCTGGACTAGCTTTCGCCAGCGCAGCAGTACGCAGAAAAAAATTCTCTGTACGCTCAGTGTAGGGAGCAAGCTCACCTCTGATCGAGCGATGCGACAACCGAGAAGTCTCACGAAGTTCAGGTTTTAAGCGAGGTGAAGGGCAATAAGAGATCGATGGATGGGCGTCAGCGGCTTAAGCACCCAGAGGGAGGTGCCTCTGGCGCGACGCTGACGCCCCTGCCGTGAAGGCGTGATTGTATTCCTTCAGGTAAACTGCGCGGGCGTAATTTCCCATAGTGATATGTTGCACCGAGTGACAAGACTGATAAGGGAACATCAGAAGCTATCTCTGGATTTCTGGACTGGACTGCACAAAGAACAGCCTGCACTGGCCAAATGTGCTGTAAAGACTTTGATGCCCTTTGCTACATCGTACTTGTGTGAAAGTGCATTCTGACAAATATGAACACAAAACATAGAGTAAGACTTTGTGTTGTGGCAGCACGGTAGCGCAACTGGTAGAGCGGCTGCCTCTCGGCAAGCAGGTTACCCTGGGTCAAATCCCGGTCCGGTGTCCTTTCTGGGTGGAGTTTACATGTTCTCTCCATGCATGTGTGGGTTTTCTCCAGGTTCTCCAGTTTCTTCCCACCGACCAAAAACATGCATGTTAGACTGAATGGGTAACTCTTAATTGTCTCTAGGTGTGTGAGAGAGAGTGAATGGTTGTTTGTCTTGTTTGTCTCCATGTGTCCCTGTGATGGACTGGAGACCTGCCCAGGGTGTCCCCGCCCCTCACACAGTGATTGCTGGACATGGACACCGGTGATCCCCGTGACCCAAAATTGAAGAAGCTGGTAAAGATAATGGACAGATGGACGGACGGACGGATGGATGGATGGATTCATTCATTAATTCAACCTTTATTTAGACAGGTTAATCCCATTGAGCCTCAAGGACTCATTTACAAAAGATCTGGTTTCAACAAAGAGTCATGACAACAGCGACAACAATAGATGATCATGAAAGAGGCATACAGATTTTTTTTTAACAAGTTAAAAGAAGATTGCAAAAAAGTAGCAAACGGCTAGCTAGTATGGATGGATGGATGGATGAATGATGGATGGATGGACTTTGTGTTGAGAACGATTTAAGACAGACTGTCTCAGATTGAGCCAAACTTAACAGAGGTGTGTGCATCCACACAGCTCACAGTTCTCATTAAAATGGTGGTGAGTTTAATTAAATGCACAGTATGTTCAATAACTGTTATCATAAAGACCTTTTCCTACTCCGCTCCTACAACCTGGAACACCTGACAACAGCAACTGAAGTTGTCCACCTTGATTTCTTTAAGGGGTTTCAATTATTTGATAATGTCAATTGAAAAATCAGGGCAGATGTTATTTTTAGTATTTCACAGTTTTACAGAACCCTAATTTATAGTTTTATCCACTACTCTCATTTCACTGCATCTTTACTGTAGTTTATTGTCATTGTTTGTTATTGTTATCTGTACTTTATATGTTATACTGAACAGTCCCATCCCCCCACCCCCACCCCGACCTAAACAGTCAGGTGGAATGGCCTTGCCCAACTTTCAAAACTACTACTGGGCAGCTAACATTCGAGGACTACTTCACTGGCGGCACGTTCATTTGGATCCTTCACCTCCAGTCTGGGTGTCCATGGAGGTTCATGCTGGAGGTACTGGAACTTCTCTGTCTTCACTTTTAGGTTCACCCTTTCTTCTGACCTGTTCAGTTCCATTTGGAGGCCCAGTGGTTAAACAGTCCCTTAAAATCTGGTCTCAATTCAGAAAAGCACTTGGTCTCCAGGTTTTTTCACTTTTAAGTCCTATTGCAGGTACAGGTTTTCTCCATCAGCTGTCAATGGGCCTGGTACCCCATACTCCCGGAGTACCCCCCGGAGTACCCCCCACAGAACCCCCAGAGGGACGCGGTCGAATGCCTTTTCCAAGTCCACAAAGCACATGTAAACTGGTTGGGCAAACTTCCACGCGCCCTCCACGACCCTGCTGAGGGTGTAGAGCTGGTCCAGTGTTCCACGACCA
Source organism: Garcialebias charrua (assembly GCA_038048925.1). Taxonomy (NCBI): domain Eukaryota; kingdom Metazoa; phylum Chordata; class Actinopteri; order Cyprinodontiformes; family Rivulidae; genus Garcialebias; species Garcialebias charrua. The sequence continues at coordinate 33,763 of JBBPBX010023191.1, read as the reverse complement.
GCACGAAAACCACACTGCTCCTCCTGAATCTGAGGTTCGACTATCCGACGGACCCTCCTCTCCAGAATCCCTGAATAGACCTTACCAGGGAGGCTTAACAGTGTGATCCCCCTATAGTTGGAACACACCTTACGGTCCCCCTTTTTTTGAATAGAGGAACCACCACCCCAGTCTGCCAATCCAAGGGAACTGCCCCCGATGTCTAAGTAAAACACCAGTTAAAAATATTTTCCTGACTTCGAGTGTTGTTCTTTTGGGTAGACAACATTAGTGAGAGAGATTTTCTCCAACAACCACACTGTTTTATTTTCCATCTTTCTCTTTGGTTGTTTAGCAGCAGGATGGATTTTAACTGTGGTGGCACAATATTTTGTTAAGTTTTGGGATAAAGGTCATTGTCATTCGCATCTCATGTGCTACATGAGGTGGAACAAAATTGTGTACCCAATGTCCCAGTTACATCAGCCTGAATATGAGTCTGTCGTGAGCAGATGGGTGTGAATATAGCAGTTTAAAGGCAAGAAATCAGCAGCATGGATAATCAGCAGCACAAAGTGACATATCACCAGTTAAAGTGGCGTTACAGTGATTTTCCTGGTTAGGGATTCATAACACTAACTGCTTCAGGGTAGAAGCTGTTCCTCAGTCTAGTGGTTCTGCACTTAACCTCCTAAGACCCAGACTCTTGCATATGTGGATGCCAGGTCCAAGAAGGTTAATGCTCCTCAACCTCCTGCCTGAGGGGAGCAGGGCAAAAAGTGTGTATGCTGGATGAGTGGGGTCCTTCATGATGCAGGTGGCCCTCTTCCTGTATCTGGAGGTGTAGATGTCTGAGCTGGTGGGGAGGCTGACTCCAACAGACGTCTGTGCAGCCTTCACCACTCTCTGCAAAGATTTTCTCTGTCCAGCAGAGCAGCTCCCGTGCCACACATTAATGCTGGCGTGCGGGCATTACTGATTGACCTTGGCTGAGGGTCAGAAGGTGCCTTCGAGGTGTTGTCCAGTTACATGAAGGGAAGGAGGGTGTGCTTGATGTTCTGTCCCTCTGTTTCCTCCAGCCTGGAGACAAGAAGCTGATCCACAGTGCCCAGATGTTCCACTTCCAGCACCAGAAACAGCAGATGCTCTCCCTGGAGAAGTGAGTCCATTCTATTTCACATGTCCTCTGACACATCTCTCTTGTCCATTTGTCCACGTCTCTTATGTCCCCCTGCCCCCTCTGAATGACAGGGTCTGTATTTACCTGGCTAAATGATTTTTTTGGGTGACCTTTGCAGAAACAAGGAGGATCCCAAAGTTGTTGAATCTGGAATGTCGACAGATGAAGAGAACGAAGATGGAGATTTTACGGTGTACGAGTGTCCTGGACTGGCTCCTGTGAGTTAACTCGGACTTTTTCTATCTGTTTACTTCAAAAGGTGAAGAGTTCTCCATCACCTGGAATAAGTGTGCCTTTAAAGGTATTGTGACATCATGCTAAAACATAATAATAAATATAAATAATAATAAACTTTATTTGTATAGCACCTTCCTACAATGCCTTGCATTGACCAAGGTGCTTAACAGGATAAAAAGATGAATAAACTGGAACAATAAATCAATGAAAATAGAATAAGAAACAGCAGCAATAAAAGAAGGCAATGGAAATAAAAATGCTACATACTAAAATACCAAAAGTAATAAAAGTTACACACTGAAAGCTTTTTTGAACAAGTGGGTCTTCAGTCTGGTTTTGAACAGAGTCAGATCAGAGGTGGCACGCAGCTCAAGGGGGAGGCTGTTCCAGGCTTTTGGGCCGGCAACAGAAAATGACCGGTCTCCCCATTGTTTGTACCTTGAGCGAGGCACCTCCAGCAGGTGTTGACTGGCAGATCGTAAATCTCTGCTGGGCTGATGGACTTTCAAAAGTTCTGAGATGTAGAGAGGTGCAAGTCCATTCAGAGCTTTGAAAACAAACAGGAGCAGCTTGAACTGTATCCTGAACTGAACCGGGAGCCAGTGTAGAGAGGACAGGACAGGAGTGATGTGTTCATATTTTCGTGTGTTGGTCAAAAAGCGCGCGGCAGAGTTCTGTACAAGCTGTAAACGGGAGATGGAGGATTGATTAATACCAACATACAAAGCATTACAATAATCAAGTCTGGAGGTCACAAAGGCATGGATGGCCTTCTCCAGATCACCACGGCTGAGAAATGACTTGACTTTAGAGAGCAGACGGAGCTGGAAAAAGCTGGTCTTGACAACAGAACTGATCTGTTTATCAAACTTTAAGTTGGAGTCAAGCTGCACTCCAAGATTTCTGACCACCGGGTTGAAGTGGGGGAGGGGGAAACCAAAACATAGACATCTTTAGAAAGAGGAGCTACTCAACTTTGATTTTTTTGTACACAGATGCGTCGAATAATTAATATATAAAAGTATTTTTTAATAAAATAGTTCTCTGCAGTGTTTCGCAGTTTTCGGGTGGAGAAAGGAGGGGTCAAACGCTGACGCATTTTTATGACGTAATGTATTGAACGTACATTGTAAATAACAATGGCAGAGAATATAGAAACCGAGGAATTAAGCAATTTAAGTGAAGATTTGAGCGATTTGTCTTCAGTTTGGGAAGCCGAAGTTTGTTCGAGTGATGAACAAGAAACAGCTGTTACGATCCAACAAGGATCAAAACATATTTAATGGACGCAGGACACAAGGAAAAGGTTTAACAAATTTATTAAAGGAACAAAGGGTCATCTGTAGGAGGGGAACCACCTCCAGCTTCTCCAGGCATCCCACGTCCTAAAAAAAAGAAAGTTCAACCGAAAGGTGGGTTTGGATAAAGCGGCCAAAAGGAATATAAAGCTGCCCAACAGAGCCAACTCTATACAGAGCCTGCGAACCCTGTTAGACAGCGGGCTACCTCTACCAAAACTCTAGGCCTACAGGATGTAAAAACCAAAGGAATAGCGAAAACTAGACTACCGCTTTACCCAACCAAAAGTAATGAAAGGAATTATGTCACAACAAAAAAAAGGCACGAGCCCCCACACACAGCTGCCTCTATGATAGACAGCCACCAGAGCCCTCAGACTCTGAGACTCAAAAACCTCCAACACTTCAGCTCAGGTCCTCTACTCTAGGTCACCAGAGTCCACACAAGCACAAATGTACTCTACAAACCCACTCCAGAATGAAGTGTACCAACAATCACTGTCTAGTGATCAACAAAACCTGGGAGGGTGGAGAAACTCCCAGTCTACCAAACAATCACAGTCTAGTGATCAACAAAACCTGGGAGGGTGGAGAAACTCCCAGTCTACCAAACAATCACAGTCTAGTGATCAACAAAACCTGGGAGGGTGGAGAAACTCCCAGTCTACCAAACAATCAAACAGCAGACTTCCACTGCTGACTGTAATATTATTTTAATGTCCTCTAAACACCAAAACCTCACATACCTGCACACAACTCCTCTATTCTCCACTAACCATCCAAACCTCCACTAACCATAACCTCCACTAACCATAACCTCCACTAACCATAACCTCCACTAACCATAACCTCCACACATTCTGGCTTGAGCTCAGTGCATTTAAAGAGAGAGAGAGAGTCAGCAGGTGTTGCAGCTCAGCTAATCAAGCCTGATTGAAGCTGAGTAAAAAAAGTGCAGCAGGAGTAGGCTGCAGACTGCAGGTGACCAAAACTGAGGTTTAAAAAAAATATTCATTAAATCCCTTCAGGATACATAACACCCCGCGACCCGACCCCGGATAAACGGAAGAAAATGGATGGATAAATTATTCAAACTGGACTCCTCTGTCCATCTCACCATACCCATCTACTCACTACAGACTCATGTTCAGGCTGCTGTTTAATATACCATATTATTTTACACTATTAGTGTTTGTTGTATATCTTGGATTTTAAGGTGTATTGAGCTTTTGTTTAGCGCATATCTTAGATACTGTTTCTTTACTTTATATTTTTGCTGTTTTTGGGTGTAGCTGGGACCTCGAGTACACAACTTCATTCCACCTCATGAACCACATGTGATGAGAACGACAATAAAGAACCTTGAAGTTCAACGAACCTGATGTTCTGATCGCACCAGCTGTAGATTTATAATGGGCTTCATGGAAGACGACCCAGGAGGCTCCACCATCGACAGAAACAGCCCGTTTGTCCTCGTGTTTGATAAATAACTCAAGTCTTTGATATGTTTTAAAAACTGTTCGTCTGAAACATTTCAGAATCAGCAGAGGAGTGATGCTGCGACAGGTTAAGATGTTTGCTTCACATGAAGCATCAAGATTGGCCTTCGGGACACAAACTCACAGCAGAAAAGGTAAAAGAAGTCATAATTCAGTGTTTTCACCTGGTTTTATGTGATTTATTTGTTTCTCTTTAAAAGAACGTTACGGGTGAAGTGAAAGAGCTCTTTTTGATTTATTATTCAAACCACGTCATTCTGCTCACACTCGACTGCTTTATGACACCATCTTTCACCCGGTTTCTCTTTTTAAACCTCTGGCCAAAACAACTAACGTCCTGCTATTCATGAAAAATACATAAAAAATTTATATCCCAGAATAGTGACTTTGTTTGAGGTGTGCTAAGCTGAAGTCAGGAAAAATAAAAGTTGACTTTTAGGAAGAGAAATAACCTCCGGTGAAGACTTTACGATTTCTACCATTTTATTTTACGCTTTAACCTAATTTTTACAGACGTTCAGCTAAAATTTAGCAAGATAGTATCCGAGAGTCATTCCTGATGCATGTATGGAGCATTGGGCAGCAGACAATACACATTCCTTCATTTTAATGTGTGCAGCAGCACTTACTGCATGGACCGTATGTTCTGCCGTACACGTCACACCGCCCTATAAATTGCATCAGTCCAAATATGTCCAATAAAGAGGAAAAAAACAATACGTTGCTTTACTGTATAATTTACATCTATTATGCAGCACCGCTGACCAGTGGTGGGATGTAACTAAGTACAAGTACTTTGTTACTGTACTTAAGTACATTTTTCATGTATCTGTCTTTTACTTAAGTAGAATTAAATGTGGGTACTTTTTACTTTTACTCCACTACATTTTACATGAAGTATCTGTACTTTCTACTACACTACATTTCTATAATGTGTTGAGTTACAAGTTACATTCACGTTGCAGCTTTTTTGATTTGTCGTTAGTTTGAAAGTAACTGTTGAGAGAGGAGTTGGTCCATTGAATCACTGAAAAGTGGACAGGTAACATTAGACCTGTCTGCAAGAAGAGCTGGACCAATGACAGATATTCTAGTATATACAGTATGTCATTGAGCTGGGAGCACCCACAGCACCACTAACACACACAAAAGGGATTCTACCACAGAGATTCATCCAGAACATACACACCACCCATGGCCTTATTGAAAGACTATTGAAATATTATTGAAAGACTATTGAAATATTATTGAAAGACTATTAAAATATCATTGAAAGACTATTAAAATATTATTGAAATACTATTGAAAGATTATTGAAAGACTGTTCAGTACAGCAGAACAGATTCTCTCTCCCAAAAGAGCCAGACTGGACTCAAAAACTTTGAAAACCAACTTTTGCTGAACTTGAACAAGAAATGCTGCAATATTAAAATGTGTCAATTCACGGCATGTTAGGAGACAAAAGATGTTTCCAAATGACTCGATACTCGGGTCTACGTTTTGAAAATGGTGTCAGGAAGTTAAACTATTGTTCACTATTGACCCATTACCAGGTTGACTAGACAGTATTTTAATCAGAGTTGATGACAAACTGGAGTTGAAATGATCAGATGTTCCTTTGTTAGGCATAAGTTGCGTCAATGTACCAGTTGCAGGGCATTATAATTATGCAAAAAACTGCAACTTATAGGCCAAAAAATATGGTATTTATTTTAAGCCAATTGTGTCATTAATAGCATTAATAGGCATGCAATAATACTCAAGTGCCATCTAGCGGTTGAAAATGGTAGTGTTCAATATTCTCAGTCAGAAGGAATGAAAACGGTCATATCTTAGCCAAAATAGTTACAAATATGGGAAAAACGCATAAGTTGTGTCAATGTACCAGTTGCAGGGCATTATAATTATTATAATAATTATGCAAAAAACTGCGACTTATAGGCCAAAAAAATGGTATTTATTTTTTAAATAGGATACTTTTAGTGGCACGGTGGCAGATTTGGTAGAGTTGCTGCCTCTCAGTGATCACTGGATCAAATCCCGACCCAGGACCTTTTTGGGCGGAGTTTGCATGTTCTCTCCGTGTTGCGTGGGTTTCCTCCCACAGACCAAAAACATGCATGTTAGACTGACTGGTAACTCTAAATTGTCTCTAGGTGACAGAAAGAGAGAATGGTTGTTTGTCTCTGTTTCTCTGTGATGGACATGTCCAGGGTGTCCCCCGCCTCTTGCTCAGTGGCTGCTGGACATGGACCCCTGCGACCTGAAAAGTAAGAAGCACATGAAGGTAACGGATGGATGACACTTTTAGTCATTCTTTCTTTTCCAGTGAACACGAGAAACCAGCTCGTTCAAGTTTGATTTATTTCCACAGAAAAGTAGTGTCATCACAAAACGTGGTACAAAGATACAGTAACAAAAGAAAACGCCTCCGACATCTTTGAGTTGTTTCAATGTGCTTCTTTCTTCTAACGATGCGAGAACAGACGAGACGAGCAGCTCACAACTAAACGTTCAACAAGATATATATTCTTTACAAAACTTTAAAAAGAGACAGAGTCAGTCTGGACAACGAGTCGGTCAGAACCACAAAGAGCAAACAGGCCGCTCGGGTTTATGCACCAACAAAGTTAGAAAAACACAAACGCACAAAGTCTATGTACAATTAAAGTATCACAAAAGTATTTACAAGAAAAGAAAACACCACCTCACGTACACAGTCACTTTTAATAAAAAATAATAATTTACATTGCATGAGACACGTGTTACAAAGCAGTAAATAAACATTGAACAACAACAAAACAACAAAGTATTTAAATAGAAACACTTGGTTTGAACCTGCAGTGCAAACTCTTGAATTTGTCACGTAAAGTAAACGCATCGGGCCCGGCTGTTAGAAAATGGCATGTGATGTAAGGAGTGCATACTTTAGTGTCGAGTGCAACAAATTGCTTTTCGGTGTTGTGCATTAAAATCAGATTTTTTGGCGGTTTGCACGTTTTCGGAAGCAGCAATAACTTTCTCTGTAGTAAAATATTCAATAGAAAATCTATTTCTTATTCTAAAGTTGAACCCACAGTTTCCACGGCCAGTGATATAGCTTTGATATAATTAATAGTTTTATTAGGCGAACATCGTCTTAGTAGCGCAGTCGTCTAAAACTTCAGCTCGCCTTCGCCCGGTCCACGTCAGAGGAGCCGACGACGGCGCGAGCAGCCGCTGAGTGGCAGGAAGAGTTCGCCCTCCTCTAACCAGGCACTTGATTCACCGCGGAGCCCAAAACGAACGACGGCTGGACGCAGAGTTTCGGCTCTCGCTCGGCCGCAGCTCTCGTGTGTCGGTTCGACGTCGGCGTTTAGGCGTCGGAGATGCAGTTCTGGATTTTATCCATCCACACCTGAGCGCTGGGAGCGTCGGGCGCACAGAAGTTGTAGACCCTCTTGTTGGTTTTCAGCTGACGGGGGCATCAAACAGAAGAGGTTAATGATCCATCAAACAGGAAACAAGCACAATGAGAAGCAATTACTGTGAGCTGCCCGTCTGTTAGTAAAACATCTCATGAACCAACGGGCTTACTTCAACGAAACTCTCAGAAAGTAATCACTGGATGAAGCTTTAATAATTAAATCATAGAGTCACCCCAATTCAAGATGGCTCCTGCTGCTAGACAACATTTGCAAACAAAAATGACAAGTTAATTTTACAGATATGACTCTGAAGTTTGGTGCAGCAGCAGCTGAGTGTCATCCTCAGTACATACGTCCAAACGCATTCAAACTGATTAAAACTGTTGGCATAGCCCATATATATATATATATATATATATATATATATATATATATATATATATATATATATATATATATATATACCGTATTCTCCGGCGTATAAGTCGCACCTTTTTGCCTACATTTCTAAGCCCTGCGACTTATAGGCCGGTGCGACTTATACGTCGATTTTTCCAACATTTTGGTCATAATGTGACTTTGGTCAAAAGCTCCAAAAATGGTGCAGTACCAGTTTCGGCCGCTATGGGCGCTAAGAAACCCTTTACAGTACCTACACTGTTGACATCTGCCTGGTCCAAAAATGGTGCAGTGACACAGAAGATGAAGACTTCAATGGTTTTGAATGAATAAATAAAAGCCATAAAATAAATACAGTATCTGTTTCTGTCATCATTTTAAACTGAGACACGTTTTTTACTGTAATGTCAGCTAATAAAAATATTTTTTATGTGTTTATCTTTAAAGATAAATGATGAAAGACACAAAATATAATATAATCTTGTCAAAAGTCCTTCCAAACAATTTGGCAGCCAGTCCAAAATAATGTTCATTTATTAATTAAGACACATCAAACAAAATACTGTAGTTTTTATGTGATAATCTTGAAGAAGGCTAAGATTGGGCCTTCAGCTGAAGCAGGTGGAGCAGCAGGAGCTGAGGCCGGGGAGGAGGAGGAGGAGGAGGGGAGGAGGAGGAGGAGGAGGAGGAGGAGGGGGAAGACTCTGACAGCCCCGGTGAGGAAGATGAAGCAGCGCTGAACCCCATTCATCAGTCGCTGGCAGAACTCTTTGCCAGTGACACAGAAGATGAAGACTTCAATGGTTTTGAATAAATAAATAAAAGCCATAAAATAAATACAGTATCTGTTTCTGTCATCATTTTAAAATGAGACGTTTTTTTACTGTGATGTCAGCTAATAAAAATATATTTCTATGTGTTTATCTTTAAAGATAAATGATGAAAGACACAAAATATACCAAAAAAATGTTCATTTATTAATGAAGACACATAAAACAAAATACTGTAGTTTTAATGTGATAATCTTGTCAAAAGTCCTTCCAAACAATTTGGCAGCCAGTCCATTTTGGGCAAAACACCAGCTCACGTGAGGTGCGACCTATAGGCCGGTGCGACTTATAGGCCGGTGCGACCTATACGTTGATTTTTCCATTTAATTTGGCATATTTGGCTGGTGCGACTTATACTCCGGTGCGACTTATAGGCCGACGAATACGGTATATATATATGTATATATATATATATATATATATATATATATATATATACATATATATATATATATATATATA
>JBBPBX010023191.1:0-24065 GCA_038048925.1 Garcialebias charrua | reverse complement strand
ATATATATATATATGTATACAGTATATATATATATATATATATATATATATATATATATATATATACAGTATATATATATATATATATATATATATATATATATATATATATATATATATATATATATATATATATATATATATATATACAGGTATTCCCCGATTTACGAGCGAGATCCGTCACAAGGGGGCGCTCGTAAACCGGAAATCTCGTAATTTGGAACGGCCGCCATTGCTCTCGTAAACCCGGAAGTCCGCTCGTAAATTTCGCCAGCGCACCTAAAAACACTCTATTTTCATCTATAAACTACTTTTGAGTGCATAAAAATGATCGGAAACGTGTGTTTATATGCTTAACTTGCTAACTGTAGTGAAAAAACACATGAAAACTCAGTATTTTTTTCGTTTTTTCCAAAAATTCGCAACCCGGAAGTCCGCTCGTAAATTTCGCCAGCGCACCTAAAAACACTCTATTTTCATCTAAAAACTACTTTTGAGTGCATAAAAATGATCGGAAACGTGTGTTTATATGCTTAACTTGCTAACTGTAGTGGAAAAACACATGAAAACTCAGTATTTTTTTCGTTTTTTCCAAAAATTCGCAACCCGGAAGTCCGCTCGGAAGTCCGCTCGTAAATTTCGCCAGCGCACCTAAAAACACTCTATTTTCATCTAAAAACTACTTTTGAGTGCATAAAAATGATCGGAAACGTGTGTTTATATGCTTAACTAGCTAACTGAAGTGAAAAAACACATGAAAACTCGGTATTTTTTTCGTTTTTTCCAAAAATGTGCAGCTCGTAAGTCTGGGACCTCGCAGATCAGAGCGCTCGTAAATCGGGGACTACCTGTATATATATATATATATATATATATATATATATATATATTAAACCCCACAGTCTTGCAATATTCTACACAATGTTTCTAAACTCTAAAGCTCTAAAAGAGACAGAATGTCATGATTTCATCTTTCTGCCTCCTCTGCTCTCAGCCACCTGCAAGTGCTCTTGGCCACGCCCACTTCTCTGCTCTGCATGGGAACAGCTGCAGCAGGAAGTTTCTCCTGCAGTGTGGGCTGCACAAAGGTGCAGGAGTTGCTAAATAATTTAAAATAATTTATTTTAAATAAAAACTCCATGTCGATCGTGCGGCTGTGTTGGTCAATGCTCACGTCGAAGAAAGCCTTTTCACTGATGTGTTTGGGGGCTCCGATGGTGGGCGTCGCAATCGTCACGGTCTCCACGTCGGCCAGGTCGATGTGGCCTCGGCAGTTTGTGTCCTCGCCGGGGTCGTAGTACCTCAGCTGTGAAGACACGGCCGTTAACCCCCCGTCTTTCAAACCAAGAGTTTAATAAACTGAGGAGCATTTCACTCACCTGGTGTTTCGTGATGTCCAACACAAACCAGCGACGCTTCCAACCTTTCAGCAGAGCTCCTCGTTTGAACAGAATCCCCTCGTGAGATCTAAAGAACAACAGAACGAAACCCAAAAGCCGAAGCTAAAGTGAATAATTTAAATACCTAAATGTTAGGTTTCTGATCCACTTATTTCATCTGTTGGGACCGGTCCGTCGACACATTATTATGAATGTGAAAAATGACAAACATGTACTAAAAAAAAAGAGAAAAAAGAAAAAGAAAGAAGTTATAAATAATTGATACAAAGTAGTTTTTAATGACCCTTTTTCAACCCAGAGGAAAAGATCCAGATGTTGGAGCCAAGAGTTTGTACTTTAACCTCGCTGTAATTGTAGAATTACACGCCCAGGTTTGGACAGAGCACACAGTATTCTCATCCTCAACGTGACACGCAGCATTCTGATGCGCTGACTCATCTTCCATATCTGGACCGGACCCTCGGCAGCAGTTTACACGCGAGTCCGTCGTGTTTTCTTCATTTGTTCCGGAGCTATACGGAAGTTCACGACCCACCTGTTCTCCTCGCTCTTGGGGGTGAACTGGTTGTAAAGGGTGGCGGCGCGCCGGTTGGTCCCGTTGGCCGTGGCGGTGCCACGATCTTCGCCCAGCGCGTCGTCTGGCAGGTGCAGCATGGAGTGGCGCTGGAAGGCCTGCAGGCTGGATGTGAGGATGAGGCCCGAGATGGACAGGGACTGCTTGCAGAGCTGCAAGAACACACAAACAAAATAAAATTAAAAACACGCAACAAGTTAAGACAATTAAAAAAGTGTGAAATAGATCAATCATTCTCGTATATTTTGTTTTTTGTTCAACACGCACATTTCCTTCCTGTTTGAGATCTTCTTGTATGCTGAGTCGGACTCGCTCCAGAGTTGTCTGCCACTTCTCAGGGGCCTGGTTCAGTTCAGCCTCCAGCCTCTCGATGTCCTGCAGCACCAACAGGAGCCAAAACAAAACTAATTTAAAAACGGGCAAAAACGACACGAGCATCTGGAAATCCAACATGTTCTCACTCCCTACTCATCATATTTTGATGCTTGGGCTCAGGGTCCCTCTGCATCACATACCTGACGCGTCGGGTCGCCCCTACTCGTCATTAATTGGTTTGTTTGGGGTTCGGGGGTCAAATAAAAAGTGAATGGTTAAGTTTACGGTTTGTTGTCAGGTTAGGCCTAAGGTTTAAATTTTGAGAGAGAAATGCATCCTGTTGCTAATAAAAAAGTAGATATGAAAGTGCTTCACTATCCAAACCGGAAGACAAGATCACAGTATAACATTCAATGACATTACCCTGCACACAAAATAATGATGAGAAGGGGCGACCCGCCGCATCAAGTATGTGACGCGGAGGGACCCTGAGCCCAAGCATCAATATATGACGAGTAGGGAGTGAGAATGAGTCACAAGCTCTTACAGTGAGGAGTTTGGTGATGGCGTCCGGCTGGGCGTGGCTCACGCTGCTGTAACACGGCCAGACAATCTGCCTCCTGATGTTGAAGACGGCGTCCGGCTCGTCGGCGCTCTCCGACCTCACGGCCATCATCCTCCAGTCGTAGCACGGCCCGGTGGACAGCGTCTCCTCCAAGAAGAAGTCCCACCTGCTCAAGCTGGGGATGCTGACACAAGGCTTCAGGACCACCTGCACAGCAGAAACCAAAGTCTTTTCAAAGAGCCGGGACAACGAGTGCCCATGCTCCTTAAACGACGTCTTCAACACAGGACAGACCCAGAGGGCTGCACCGAACTGGAGTAAGACTACAAAAAGACAAAAAAATACTCATCAAACCTGAACAATGACATTGGTGAAAGCGGGTCACCTAAAGACAAACTGGCTGATGAGTCAGCTCCAACAGCAACAGCAGCACTCACCTGGCTCTCTGAGGGGCTGTACAGGTAGTTGACGAAGATGGGGCTCCTCTGGTGCATCCTGGTGATGCAGTCCCAGATACAGATGCCCCGCCTGGCCTGCTTATCGCCTTTATCCTCAAACAGCAAGCCTGTGACAAAAACACAAGAAGGGAAGCTGACAAGCATCAAAGCAAAAAAAGTCACTTAAAATACGAAAAAGTGTAAAAATTTAGTACTTAAGGACAAATTGACAGAGTTTATATATAATAAAACACATTAAACTTCTGTATGCATTTTTGTTTTTAGCAAACTAACTCTTTGCTTCGTCTCCATATTTGCAAACCACCGGGTCCTTGCTGACGCACACACAGTTGTGTTCAAGCTTTTCGTGGGTCAGTTGCACCGAGCACTAGAGCTGGGCCATATCATATCGTTACCGGTTTTACCGGTATAAAAAGCTTGCCCGGGCAAAAAAGTTATACCATGATATGCTAATTTCATGACGTAATACATAAGGGTGCCCCACCCCCTTAACAAACGAGCGCTTCAAACCAACAAACTGAACTGCGCACCTCCCTCCACCAGTCTGCGTGCAATACTTGCTAGCTAAAATGCTAAAAACAAACAACTTGCGTCTCTCTCAGCTTCTGTCCCCCTGCTTAAACTCCAGGTAGAGAGAGCTCAAATGCCTCCCCCCCCACCCCGCTCTGAGCAGTCGGTGCTGTGTGTCTCCCCCGCTGAACCGTCTTTACAAACACGCGCGGCTCCACGGACCAAGAGTCAGGTAATCAGAGACAGATCATCTAAAAAAGCTAAGTCTGGTCCTCTGGACATGTCCAGAGGACCAGACTTAGCTTTTTTAGATTTTTCTACCTGGATTATTGAGCATGCATCAGGGTGTGCAGAGACAGATCAGTTTTTAAAAAAATGAATAATTCCTGCATGAATAGATAAGACTTTTTCAATCTAAATAACAGATTATTATTATTATTTTTTTTTTTTATATACTTGGGAGACTGAATACTTTACTAAATAAAGTAATTTCAGTAAAATTACCCCTTGTTGTTTTCTATTTTATTTTATATACATAATAATACTGCAAAGCAACATGTTAAGTTAATTTTGTCAAATAAATAAAATTGATTTTTTAAATTTTTTATATATACTGTATATATATTTTTTGGTTATATCACGAAATTTATCGTTATCGTGATAATGCTCTGAAATATCACAATATAATTTTTGAGCCATATTGCCCACCCCTACCGAGCACCACCATCTAAACTGCAGCTTTATTATGCAAACACTTCTGCCGCTGCACACAGTCCCAAACATCTGGGCTGCACAGGGTCGGCCACAGAGGCACATGCAGAGGGTGAAGAAAGTTCGGAACCACGGGTTTCATGCCTGAAATTGGTCAGAAGTCTTAATCTGTCAATCATTTTGCAATAACGTGCAACATTTTCTCCTGAAATAAAAAGGACTTTTCTGTTTGTGCCATTACAAAGTTTCAGTTTGAGCCTTGTGCACGTTGCACATTAGTTTGCATGTTTATTTCACAGCTGTGCACATCTAATATAAAAGCTAAAAGCTTGAGAGGCTTCAAAGTTTAGAAGGATAAATTATTAAAAACGTTTTCTCTTTTTTACCTAGAGAGCTCTCAGTTTTGTACGTTTGCTGAAACTGTGATTCATTTAGTAACGGAAGACTAACCTGAAATATATTTAGAGCTTTTAACAGTGCTGGGCAGCGCTAATCCAAAAATTAGTTCCGCTATTTCTAAAGCACTTATTAATTTATTTAGGTCCGCAATTTCAAAAGCGCTTATGTATTAGCAACGTTAGCGGATGCTAATGCTAATAAGCTAACGTGCTAATGGCGAACTACTTTTTTAAATCCAGCAGATTTGACCATTTCGTGAAACTCTCAAGCTCAGAAAAACTTGTGCTATAACGTCAGCTATGAAATATATTTTTTCTCAGCAAAGAAATAATTGTTTTTACCGTGTTTTCTTGGAAAGTCCTTAGCTTCTGTGGCTGTCGCGGACGCCATTTTGAACAGTGCTAATGGCGAACTACTTTTTTAAATCCAGCAGATTTGACCATTTCGTGAAACTCTCAAGCTCAGAAAAACTTGTGCTATAACGTCAGCTATGAAATATATTTTTTCTCAGCAAAGAAATAATTGTTTTTACCGTGTTTTCTTGGAAAGTCCTTAGCTTCTGTGGCCACCGCCATTTTGAAGAGAGGGCAAATGGCGAACTACTTTTTTAAATCCAGACGCGTCGCGTAGGCCGCTGAGAAACATCCATAAGTTCACCCTCCATGTTAAAAACTCTTCGTCTGACTCTTCGAAAACAAGCAATAAGGCTGCAGAGTAACACACTGGCTGCTAACTGCTAACTCTCTAGCCAAGAGACTGAGGGGGACGCTTTTTTGTCACGGACCACATCCGGCGCTGACAGGATATGGTCTGTTAGCAGTCGTCCGGTTGATTTAAGAGCCCGTAAATAAGTTTTTTCGTTTTTACTGATAGATAATTAGTTATTAGCGGTACTGCATTTTAAATAAAAATAGCGCAAATCCGCTTATGAATTATAAAAGTTAGTCAATCCGCTGTAAAGCTAACAAATTGTTTAGGTCCGCTATAAGCGGATTAGCGCTTTAGCGCTCCCTAGCGGTCTGGCGCCCACCTTTGGCTTTTAACATCATAATTTAGTGCCGGACAACTTAATACTGATACCAGAAATAAATCATAATCCATCTTTTTAGTTCAAGCAGGTTTTATTGTCATTCACATCACATGGTACATGAGGTGGAACGACATTGTGAACACAGGGTCCCAGTTAGAGTTTGAAGCTGCCTATAAAGAAGAAAGAGCCTCTGGGAGGCAGACTTCTATTGAACACAATTAAACCTGTGCAGCCGTGACGTTCTGTGAGGACCTGTGCGCTAAAGTTTAGTGAGAACCAGCAGAGAGGTTTGGTCGGATAAACGTTCGGTTTAAGTGAATTCAGGATTTTAATAAAACTGAACAATGTAGCTTTGAACAAAGCTGGGATTAAAATTTAGTCTTAATAAGCTGCTTTTCTGTCCAAGTTTCAGATGTTTTTTGGCTTTCGGACAACAAAAACGTGAAATTCTGTGAGTGGGCGCAGGTTTATCGGGGTATGCATGCATCAGGGTATTTATCGGGAACTGTTTGTAACACAACTTTCTTCTTTGTTGGTTGTTTTCTGCTGCCTGAGCGGCATCAGAGTTCACGATGTCTGAACTCTGCAACACTTCTCCCCTCTCTGCTCAGCTCTTTCATCAACACACAAATTCAGACATGGAAATAAATATTACTACAGTGACCTCTGACCCCTACACAACACAAAAGTAAAAATTGTACAAACCATGTTATATAGTTTAATGGAGCATGTTTTTCTTCTGTCTCCTGTTTTATGAGGCAAACCTGCCCGTCGGACAGAAGGTAACCAACATCTGCACTGCTGGGATCAACTGCTGGCTTCGACTTGTCAGCAGGACTAGAAATGTGCCATATACATTTACTCTCTTTAAGTACCGGGTAAGTATTGTGAAACAAAAGCAACAAAATGCAAAAAAAAAAAGACCACCGAAAAAGACAAGAGAAAATGTGTGGTTTAACGAGGCCACGTAATTATTTAAACTGTTTCAGGTCAGCAAATGTTTGTGCTAACTCCAAAAGAAAGGACCGTTTGAGGATGATGAAGACATTTCTCAGCTTAAAGAAGATACAACCATCCCTCGTGGTTTACAGAGTAAAGGACACTGACCGTGCTCCAAGCGCTCGTAGTCGGAGTCCAACAGGAAGTTCTTGAAGCGGTTGGAGATGTGGTGATAGGCCAGGAACTTCAGATAATACTGATTAAACTCAAACTCCAGAGGATGTTGCTCCAAAACCTACAAGGACATTAAAAGATGGATTAAGACAGTTCGAGTCCAGGAGGGACAGTCAGTGTGTGTGTGTGTGTGTGTGCGTGTGTGTGTGTGCGACAGCTGGGCTTGTGTATCTTTGTGTTGTAGCTTCACTTTTCTCCAGTGTAAAAAATTAGAAACAGGAAAGAATGTCTCCTTGTCCCCGTGAGGCCAGAGGTCAGGAACATCATCCCCGCTAGACACAATCCAGACGGAACCGGAGCGACTGCAGCGCCATTGTTCCCGTCCAGATGCGCGAGGTGGCCAACGAGAGCGCTGAACATCCCGGGCCACCTGGGTCTGCTGGCAAAAACAACAGCTGCTTTGGAGATGAAGCACTTCTATTTTCGGCTCTTGTCCGAGTCTCCTCTTTCCCTCCCTCGTTTATAATTTTCTACAGGCCAGAACCGAAGCCAGATTCTGTCTCTGCCAAGCGTGCAGTGTCAAAAGACGAATGCAGAAACTATTCGTTGATGTCAGTGTATGGGAGTGGGTCTGCGGGACCCAGGAGACGCAAAAAAACCCACAACAGTCTCCTAATTTAGCTGTTCAGGGTGGACACAGCCCTCTGTTCATCCTTAAAGTGTGTGTGACATGATGTTGGAACTATGCATAAAGTAGCACAACATATATATGTTGTATCATGCAACTATGTTCGTTTTTACAAACAAAATGATAAATCAATGAAAATTTGTTTCAAAGTGATTTTAAAATTGGCGCCGTGTTTCATCACGGAACATCCGGGTACTTCCGCATGCGACGTCATGTGACGTAGAGACATGTAGCTCAGTCTGCGGCTGCTATTAGAACGCAGTTTCATTGTCTTCAAGATCGTCATTTTTGGGGGGTAAAACTTGAAAAATGCCGGTACGTTGTGTTGCATTTGGGTGTTCTAATATCATCAGTGAACAAGTGAGCCTTTTCACTTTCCCAAAAGATGAAAAACTTTGTCAAGAATGGACAATGGAGGAGTCCCCCTCGCTGCCTGAACGGTAAGGCTCAAATAAATATGACTGCAGTCCTACATTACTGTACATTATAACCAGCTGTTTCTTGTTCATCACTCGAAATAACTTCAGCTTCCCAAACTGAAGACAAATCGCTCAAATCTTCACTTAAATTGCTTAATTCCTCGGTTTGTATATTATCTGCCATTGTTATTTACAATGTGCGTTCAATACATTGCGTCATAAAAATGAGTCAGCGTTTGACCCCTCCTTTCTCCACCCGAAAACTGCGACGCACTGCAGAGTTACGTTTATTAAAACTATTTTATTAAAAAATACTTTTTTTAATTATTCGAAGCATCTGTGTACAAAAAACCAAAGCTGAGTAGCTCCTCTTCCTAAAGATGTCTATGTTTTAGCATATTGTCACAACACCTTTGACTCGACTGACACCCCCCCCCAGATCTGCTGCTTTCCACACATGGAAACGTGAATATTGAACGCTGGAACACGCCAGCACCGACGCTGGTCCCTGGGTTCGTAAAGCGTCTGTGCAGCAGCCTCCGTGCACACGTCTAGGTGCAGTCTGACACTTCCTGCTCTCAAACGGGTCCAACTGGAACCAGCATGTAATTACTGACAGCTGAATTTCTCCCCTCCTTCACTCGCTCATCCTTTTTTCAGGAATGTCACGAGCTCATGCAGATGTTTCGAATGAAGCTGTGGACGCTACGGGAGACGGAGCGGAGCTTGAAGATGCTTCGGCCTGTGGCGGGCGGTGGAGCTCACCTGGTGCACGCAGTCCAGAAACTGCAGGAAGACGGGCGTGAAGCCACTGCCCTGGCTGCTGGGGCTCAGGTTGCTTCGCTGGCTGAACTTGTGGCCGAAGGAGAGCCACTCCTTCTCCAGGAGCACCTGAAAACCTTCAAGGGTGCGATAGAAGGGATCGCTCAGTAGCTGCACCAGAGACGCCACCTGACGGGAGAAAAAGACAAAGCAGTTCACGAAGGCACCAAGTACCGTATTTTTCGGATTATAGGTCACACCTTTTTATGTTTTTTTTCAAGGCCTGTGACCTATACACCAGTGCAACATATTTATGGATTTTTTTTCCATATTTTTAGACCAATTTTTGACTCAGTTATGAGCCTTTTCAGTTTGGCAGGAAATGGTGCAGTACCACTTTCGGCCGCTAGGGGCGCAATGCAGTACCACTTCCAGAGGAGTACGACTGACCCAAGAAGAAGAAGAAGACCGTTTCCAGCTCATGTGTCCGAAAAAAAGCTCCTCTGCTCGGACTGACTGTTGGCCTCCTGGTCTGGATGTACCGGTAGCTTTGTTAGCTCTGTTTGTTTGCTGTTTGTCAGCAAGATAAGTCAAGAACCACTCAGCGGATTTTTCTGAAACTTACAGAATGGAATGGAATCACAGTGTAGACGTTTACAAGTGAGTAGCTTTATTAGATGTTTGAGATAATAAATAAAAAAAACAATCTTTTATTAGCATAGCTTGTTAGCTTGTGGATGTATATCTGTCTAGGGTATGTTATAAATAGCTTCGAAACCAATCGGTGTATATTTTTTCTGCTTACAGAGTGTAATCATAAGGCTTTAATGTAAGTTACTATGGTCTCGATAAAACATTTGACATAAAATTCGATTTTTTATTCGTGTCAGAGAAGGACTCGTCTCGTGTTAGCATTCGTTTTTTATCTATGTACTTCTGTTTACGTTATAAATAGCTTCAAAACCACTCGGTGTATATTTTTTCTGCTTACAGAGTGTAATTATAAGGCTTTAATGTACGTTACTATGGTCTCGATAAAACATTTGACATAAATACCCTGATGCATGCTCAATAATCCAGGTAGAAAAATCCAAAAAAGCCAAGTCTGGTCCTCTGGAAAAACCGTCCATCATTAAACAGAGGTGGAGGCCTCCGGGTTCAACTGTCCCCCACTTACAATGCTGTTATTGCTAGTATCACTCAGCCCTCTGTGAATAGCAAACAACCATCAGGGTGTTAACGATCCATCGTCAGGCTGATGGTCCTCCTTGATCATGTGAGCAGCTGGTTTCGGCTGTCATCAGCCAACTGGTTGATCCACTGTGGGAGGGTGCTATTTATAAGACTGAGCTGAACACAGCTTCTCAGACTGAGGAAGTCTTTCGGACGAAAGACGAAACGTTTCTACAGTTTTTTTTTTGCTTTGTTTTGTTTTGTTTTTTGAATGTCCAGAGGACCAGACTTAGTTTTTTTGGATTTGACATAAAATTCGATTTTTTATTCGTGTTTTCAGAGACGGAATCGTCTCGTGTTTAGCTTCTGTTAGCTTCTGGCAGACATTAGCAGCAGAGCTAAACACTCGGTCCATATTGCCGGGTTGACTCAGCGGTCACGCGGCGCGTCAGCGGTGGATGACGCGTTACGTCGGCGGTGACGTAGGTGCGACCTATACACCGGTGAAACCTATTTATGGATTTTTCCAATTTTTTGGCAATAATTGGACACTGCGAACCTATAATCCGAAAAATACGGTAGATGAACTAACGATCACCAGACTGCCAGGTCTGGACCTTCATGCACCACAGAGAACATACAAGAACGTCATTTTATTATGAAAAACTGGCCTAAATGTTTTAATGTGAAAGAACCGGAATGTGCATCTCTCTCCGAGTGACCCCTAAAGTTATGTGGTCATCACATTTCCAGATGTGACACACTGAACATTTCATGGTGATGAAGTAATTTGAACTCTGACCCCAGTTGTGGGTTTTTGATGCAGAGGCCAGTTTTGAAGCCAATAAAACAGAATGTATTTGTAATATGCTGGTGAAGATTCTCAGTCATCCAGGACATGATAAAATCAAAAAAGCATTCAATACAGAAACAACTGGACTTTATTTGTAACAGAAGACGTTTCGCTCTTCATCCGAATTGAGAAAGCTCCACGGATGAAGAGCGAAACGTCTTCTGTTACAAATAAAGTCCAGTTGTTTCTGTATTGAACGTTTGTTGATTATTTTATGTCATATTATAAAATACCATTAAGAAATTCACAGATAATTTAAAGAACACAGTGGACTTGGTTGGACTTCTCTGAAGAACAAATGACTTCCAACATTTTCTAAATAACTTCAGAATTTAATTTAGTTCTGTTTTGCTTCCGAACAGATCGCGATGTGGCAAATAGGACGTCTGATTATTGAAGCAAAGCTGTTAACTACAAACGTACAAACTGTCATGTGGTTATTTATCCATCCATCCATCCATCTTCTTCCGCTTATCCGGGGTCGGGTCGCGGGGGTAGCAGCCTAAGTAGGGAGGCCCAGACTTCCCTCTCCCCAGCCACTTGGAGCAGCTCCTCCGGGGGAATCCCAAGGCGTTCCCAGGCCAGCCGAGAAACATAGTCCCTCCAGCGCGTCCTGGGTCTTCCTCTGGGTCTCCTCCCGGTGGGACATGCCCGGAACACCTCACCAGGGAGGCGTCCAGGAGGCATCCTAACCAGATGCCCGAGCCACCTCAACTGGCTCCTCTCGATGTGGAGAAGCAGCGGCTCTACTCCGAGTCCCTCCCGGATGACTGAGCTTCTCACCCTATCTCTAAGGGAGAGTCCAGACACCCTGCGGAGAAAACTCATTTCAGCCGCTTGTATCCGAGATCTTGTTCTTTCGGTCATAACCCAAAGCTCATGACCATAGATGAGGGTGGGAACGTAGATCGATCGGTAAATTGAGAGCTTTGCCTTTTGACTCAGCTCTCTCTTCACCACGACAGACCGGTACAGCGCCCGCTTCACTGCGGACGCTGCACCTATCCGCCTATCGATCTCACGCTCCAGTTTTCCCTCATTCGTGAACAAGATCCCGAGATACTTAAACTCCTCCACTTGGGGCAGGACCTCCTCCCCGACCCGGAGAGGGAGGAGGTCCTGTGGTTATTCTGTTTTTATTTGACTGGCATTAGGGTGGCGTTCTGTTTTTATTTTGGCTTTTAAGATTTGTGCTGTTATCAAAAGGCGAAGCTCTCAATTTACTGGTCGATCTATGTTCCCACCCTCATCTATGGTCATGAGCTTTGGGTTATGACCGAAAGAACAAGATCTCGGATACAAGCGGCTGAAATGAGTTTTCTCCGCAGGGTGGCTGGACTCTCCCTTAGAGATAGGGTGAGAAGCTCAGTCATCCGGGAGGGACTCGGAGTAGAGCCGCTGCTTCTCCACATCGAGAGGAGCCAGTTGAGGTGGCTCGGGCATCTGGTTAGGATGCCTCCTGGACGCCTCCCTGGTGAGGTGTTCCGGGCATGTCCCACCGGGAGGAGACCCAGAGGAAGACCCAGGACACGCTGGAGGGACTATGTTTCTCGGCTGGCCTGGGAACGCCTTGGGATTCCCCCAGAGGAGCTGCTCCAAGTGGCTGGGGAGAGGGAAGTCTGGGCCTCCCTACTTAGGCTGCTACCCCCGCGACCCGACCCCGGATAAGCGGAAGAAAATGGATGGATGGATGGATGGAAAGATATTTTCTTTAATATATTTTTTAGGCAAATGGAGTGATTTTTGATAACAGCTTTGAAACCAACAAGATCAGACATCAGTTGATAAAACAAGCAGCGGGCCCCGTCATTGAGAGATTTGAATAATACATGTTTGTAGTTTTTGAAAGGAGTGTTTTTCTGGACTGGACTTGAACAAAGAATGTAAGTAAACCTAAATGTTTTTGATGCAACATTTTCAAGTGGGTAGGATTTTCACTGTCATCCATCCATCCATTTTCTTCCGCTTATCCGGGGTCGGGTCGCGGGACCCAACCCCAAACTTATTTTACATTTGTCTTTTATTGAAAAAAAAAAAAAGGAGTTTGTGTTAACCACAGGCATATTAACTCCTTTATTNTACTTGTGACATTTTCAACAAATTTTCTATTAAATGTCTGCTTTCATTCACAGCACAGACTTGAACTCTGACTATATTAATGTCTGGCTGTGATCTAAATATTCTGATATCAGATAAGTGATGTACCTTCCACAGTGTGTCCAGTCAGCCTGTCCTGTCACTACTCACGGACTGAGCAGTGACAGGTGAGGTACAGTTAACGGCTTATCTTCGCAGCTTTTTAAAACATCCTTGGAATGTATCCACCTTTATGTGCTGCCATTTACGTCAGGTAAAGGTAACTTATGTGTAAAAAAAGAATTAAATTGTTAGCAAGTGTGTTACACCACAACAGAAAACAATAGCGCGGGACCGCGGGCGGAAGTACAGATCCGGCTTCCGCTATGAATTATGGGTAGTCGCGGGAAACCAGGAATATCGTGGATAACTCAGATGGGTTTGAAACGAGTTGGAAGTGGCCACGATGACTTTGTGACAATTTCAAGGCATGAGTTGTCACATCAATTTGATTTCATGAACATGTACAGAACTCAAGCTATAAGCTTATGTGCCTGTATGAAAAAATGCTTTGAAGTTGAGCACCTGTGGTACATGTGGTGGAATGAAATTGTTTACACAGGGTCCCAGTTACATCCAACAAAATTATTAAAATGTAAAATAAAAACAGTAATAAGATCTAAGATATGAACTAAGAAAACTGTTAACTAAGAATACCCTAAGCACTAGTTGTACAAAAACAATACGCCGAACAGCAGCACAATTTGAAGACATCCAAGAAACATTCCCATGAATGCAGTTTGCCAAACTTTAGCTCAGTGAAATACCACAACAAAGTAAGAGTCTGAAAACTGTGGATCTTTCATGTATTTTGCTTCAACTATTACATCTGAAATCTCAGTTTAAAGTGATTAGTCCTAATATAATGTTACGTCCACCAGGCTCATTTGGTGGGGTAACATTAAAGGAGACCACACAAGGATTTTCTGATTAAATAAAAATGGCATTCATTAAATTATACTAGAGCAGAAAACCTGAAAAAATATTGAATACCTGAAATGTAACCTTAAAGCTGCACTATGTAACTTTGTAATGCAGTCTGTAACTTTTCTAACAATATATTTTTAACATATTTCTTCACTCTGTCACTATCTACTGACAGACTGATGTTAGACAAAGTAATCTCTGAAAAAAACTATAGTCCCCTTGCTTCTCTATCAGCATTTATAAAAACACTAAAAACACAGAGTGACCCGCCATTAACCAGCCAATAAAAACAGAGTTTGTAACCAGCCAATAAAAACAGAGTTTGTAACCAGCCAATAAAAACAGAGCTTGAATTTGAATCAGCCAATAAAAACAGAGCTTGAATTTGAATTTCAGCAGGGCCAGGGGGAGCAGAGCCATATGTGGCTCTGAGGGGGAGGGATCAGAATGCTTTGCCTGTTGAAAATGTTTCTAAGTTCTGCACACTACAGAAAGTTACACATAGCACCTTTAATGGATAAATGTAAAACAAACCTAACAAATCCCAACCATAAGGTACAAACCAATCCAGAAGGTGCTCTGAGGAGGAGGAAGGGAAAAGCCACCCTCCTGCTGCATGCATGGCAGCCTAAATAACAGAAGTGCACCGATCAGGGCAACACAAAACACCTGCAGAAGGCCTGTCTCCAGAACCATAAGAGGCAAAGACCACTGCAGCCGTAACAATGTTTATTGGTTTTTAAAACCAACTTTATTCAATTTAACGTTGAATGGGGCTGATTGTGGTGGTGTCTTGGGGAGCTGCTCTAAAACAGACATAAATAAAAGACAAAGAAAACATCCAAATATCACAGAAACTTTAAAAGGGTTATGCTTTAGGTTGATTGGAGACTCAAAATTGACTCAGGATGTGAGTGTGAGTGATTGTTTATCTTGTGTGTTTTTGCCTTGGCTCTCCAATAGACTGATGATCTCTCCAGGATTTACTCTGCTTCTTGCTTGTTGACTGCTAAGGATTGGGGTCAGCCCCTCTGAGACCTTGGATAAAGCAGGTACAGAAAATGAATGAAAGTGAGTGAGAGTTCAACTTTTGACCTATTGCTTCACATCTTTGATTTTTGTATTTGCTCCTCGTTTTACTGCTTCTTTTTCAGAGTTTCTGTGTGGAGAATTTGTAAAAACAAAACTGAATTGAATGGACAACATGTATTCACTTTTCTAAAATTGATTGCAATTTGCAACTTTGTAATTGTTCTTTTACTGAGATCATTTCTTCTGTCACTCATTTTTAGACATACAACAAACTCACTCCAGCAACCAATCAGGTAGAGGAGACGGTGTTCTCGCTGTAACTGTTTCCTGAGCCAGATTGTACGTCAGACATGAGTGATTACATAGAGCAGTCTGTTTGTAGGAGTACATTGGATAGACACGCTCTACTGAAGAAACTGCTGTGAAGTCACTGCTCATGCACTTGGACATAATTTTTGATGTTGTTTGGAGAAAGCAAGCACATTTCTGACAGAAATAGATCCTTAGCCTAACAACGTTACAGTTTAGACATTTTTACATCCTGTCATATGACCATGACCAAAACTAATAAAGTCATTCTGCCCTCCTTTTTTGCTTTTCTACAAATACATAATTTGATTTAAAATAAAGAGTGTTCTGTTCTCCCAAGTGAACTAATCCTTCTGCAATAAAACAACTGTCACAACAGTCAACTGGTTCATGCTTTTATACGTCTAGATTGGACTATTGCAATGTTTTTTTTTAATCTGGGTGTCCAAAAACTTCCTTAAAACATCTTCAGTTGATGCAAAATGCTGCTGCCGGAGTCTTAACTGGAGTTAGTAGGACAGATCATATCTCTCCAGTTATAGCTTATCTCCATTGGCTCCCTGTCAAATCCAGAATTTAATTCAAAATCTGTCTTCTAACCTACAAAGCCCTCAATAACCTAGCTCCATCTTATATTTGACATCTTATTGTTCCATATTTTCCTAACAGAGCACTTTGCTCTCAGACTGCAGGTTTACTTGCGGTTCCAGTTTCCAAAAGCAGAACGGGAGGAAGATCTTTTGGTTATCAGGCTCCTCTCTTGTGGAACCCACTTCCAGGGTTGGCTTGTTATGCTGCCATAGGCTTAAACTGCTGGAGGACAAATTTACCTAATTTCTTACAATGAATTGTTAAAATTGAATAGTTTTCATTTGATACTATTTTGATGTTTACATGTGATTATTGACCTGCCATTGTGTATCTGTTCCTCTCAAACCCAGCCGGTCGAAGCAGATGGCCTCTTGTCCTGAGCCTGGTTCTGCTTAAGGATTAGGGATTTTTTCCTTTCCACATTCGCCTTCATGCTTGATCAATGTTTGTTTTAATGTCAGGTGCAAAAAACATACAAAAAAACAAACAAAAAAAACCCCCAGATCTTCGGGTTCCTGGCTTAGGGTGAGAGAGACCATTGTAGACTAAGTAGGCTAGATCAATGCTTTTGGATTGTTGTCATGTTACTGGAATAACTTCTAATTAGTTTTATTTTTTCTAATGTTTTATAAGTGTGCTGTTGTGCTGGGTTGAGACTTCTTTGTCATGCATTGATGTTTATGTACATTTAAAGCAAGGTATGTCACAATACAAATAACGTATTTTCCAGCATTTATGTATCATCTACCTAAATGTTACAATGTTCTTGGAAAATGTTCAATTCAAACAATAATAATACTTTTAAATTTTGTGTTTTTATTATATTACGGGAGAAGTAGAAGTCATCATCATGTCTGACTCATGTAATGGACCTACCCAGGGTCAAATTAAGGTTTTTGAACTGTCCAGTGATGACCTTTACTGACCACTCAGTAAAGCAAGACATTTACTACAAAATCATTCATTTAGCTGTAATCTGATAAATATAGTCACCAAAAGAGACTATTTCTATCAGATTACAGCTAAATGAATGTTGTACCAACCAGGTGACGCCGTCATGGCGACAGCCTACACTACACAACAATACATGAAAGATTTGAATGTACACCTCAGAAACACTTTTGCTTTCGCCCAGAAAAACCTGGAAAAATCCGCTGAAGGACGCAAGGCGTACTACGACCAGAAGGCCTCTCACAATGAACTCCAAGTGGGAGACAGAGTCTGGTACTATACGTTCGCCCCAGCAACCGGGAAAGGAGAGTCCGGGACCGGAACTCTCGCCCGCAAACTAATGCCCAGGTGGACTGGACCTCATCTGATAACAGACAAAGTGTCCTCAGTCGTCTACGAAATCAAAATCAGCAAAGGCCGCAAAGAGCCAATTGCTAAATGGGTACATCGAAATCAGATCAAACCTTACAAGGCGTTCAATGACTCCACAAAAGACAAAGATCTCACAAACTCACCGACTTCATGGGATAATAAGGTCGTCCAAACACAAGTTAGTAAATAAACTAATCAGGTTTAAACTACCGTACTTTCCCACCCTATAAGTCGCATTGTCCAATTTGAACTTAGAAACGCTAAGCCTAAAACCCACAACAAAAAACTAACCTTAACAACCGTTTAAATCCACGAGATTTAATTTGACCTCGGTCATAAAGTTGAGACCTGTTTTCTTGTGTGTTGCACTTTGGAATCTGACGACAAGAGTGGGTCGAAGCAGTGAAACGTTGTTTCCTTGTTGTTTAGTCATTACTGTTGTCATTAGTTGAGATATTGTTTGGTTCTGAACACTCCCAGCCAAAAAGGTTTTATATTAACATTGGTTAATGAATGATATGGATTTAACTATGCCAACATGCAGTTCGTTTTGTTAAATCTCAATCGTCGAAGAGTCAATGTAGTTTAAAGCTACTTAAGGTACAATAAACTACACTGGTCTCATAATTTCTAAATTGAACCGATTCGATCGTTTCTATTCTAGATTGTCTATTTATTTTGATGAGTCTCGCCATAGACTTCAAAATTTATTAGGAATACCAAATCCTACGTCGTTCGTCTAAAAGACAACAGACATTTAGAACATATTCTCTGATGACCAACGCGGAAGCCAGGAGACGTTGAAACGTAAACTAAAACCAGTTTTGGACGTGCTGGGACTAAAGGACTCTGTGCATCTGAAGGCTGGTGTCTTCCCTCTTACCGGGCTGTCGTCAAAAGGTAAAGGGCTGTTTACAAAACGTACTTGGATTTTAGCAGAAGTCGGATGAGAAGTGTCACTCTGGTCTCATGCTCAGGATAATGTTCTTCTTAAATCTTTCCTCCTATTTCTTTTCCCTCTCAACCTAAGCTGGAAACTATATTTTAAGCTGAAATGCCCCTCAGACTAAATATGTGTAACATCTAGTATTTATGTCTGTTGTGTTAAATCAAGTGTGCTGACGTATTTGAATTGAAAGAAAGTGAAATCATGTCAATCAAGTGTAATGGTGTTAATTTAGTTGATTTATTTTAAATAAATGATAGTGTCTCTTTGACATATCAAACTAAGTTAACGTGTCCATTGTCACTTAATGGCTCTGTTTATTTATCCATCATAAAGATCACAGAAATATTGGGTAAACTGAAAAAGAAGAGAATCCGTGAATTTACTATTCAATCTGAATAAGTAAATTAATTAAGGTAAAAAGGAGGTCAGTATTAAACTGACCCCCCGTTTAACCCCTTACATCTACACCACCCAGTGTATGTGTCCACACTTGACTCATTCCCATTTCTGGTTGGCCAAGACTTTATAAACCGTTTTGAAGCGATTATAGATTATGGTCAACATAATTACTCCCGCGCCTCGAACTGAACAGTTCGAAACAGGCAAAGAGTCACGAATGTCCCGGAATAATGGCCCAACACCTCTATGCTCGGAAGAGACAGAGGAAGTAAGTAGTTTGTCAGTAGATTTGAATGTTACTGTGCTTGACCAACCTGTTACAATGAGTGGCATTATCATTGATAATGACACTATCAACATTGACCAACCTGGAGCGATGTGTAGCACTGTCTTTCACAAAGACTCAGAGCACACAAATAACTCAGCGCACACTACTACCAACATTGCCATGGATGTTGACAGCAAACCAATTGCTGACACACAACAACATCCTGAAGGTCATGATGCTGACAGCCAACAAGATGCTGACAGTAAACAAGATTACACAGCCAGAGTCACACGTGAACAGAAACGTGGACAAAGACCTGTGAGGTTTCTGTGTAACTTTATGCAAAGGGGGGTGGCTAAGAAAGCCTACCTGCCCATCACACTGGAAGGTGTCCTTGAGCGTGAAGCCCTCCTGGATGGCAGTTCTGATATAACTATTATGTCGGCCAAGCTGTTCGAGGAGCTGAGGACCGCCGCCAACGGTGTTGACGGGCAAATACCCTTTGAGGAATGTGCTATTGAGCTACAGGGTCTCGCAGAGACGAGAACAACCCTAACAGCCATAGCTATGGTTCACATGCAGATTGGCAAAACGACACTACACCACCCAGTGTATGTGTCCACACTTGACTCATTCCCATTTCTGGTTGGCCAAGACTTTATAAACCGTTTTGAAGCGATTATAGATTATGGTCAACAGGAAATGTGGGCAACAGTGAGAAAACCCCTGCCAATAAAAGTGCCTCCTCGTTGTGGTACAGACTGCCTAACCGCAGGTACCGCAGTGGCCACGAGGGACTCCCCAACCGTGGTCACAAGCCCGGTAAGTGAACCTTCAACTACAGATGAGACAGTAGAGACTCAACAGTTGGACCAGACTCTGGCCCGACAAGAGAACCTCCTCTGCGAGCTGACACAGTCAGCACTCACTGAACACTACCTACCACAGGTAGTGAAAGGTGTTGAGATCCAAGGATCCTACACCGAAGAGGCTGTACTGTCCTATGGGACAGGTAATTCAGCTATCAGCCAAGCTTTCGATGAAACCTTGGTTCAAGGACATGTGAGTCCTGGAAGTGGCAGTCCGCGACATGCTGACAGTCACTTGGATTTCAGTGTCACAGATTTTGAGGACCCCTCCTCCAACAAAAGGGGGGTGTACTCTCACTCTCTACCACAGGTAGTAGACTGTGTGGAGGTCCGAGGATCCCACACCACAGACGCTGTACTGTCCTCTGGGACAGGTACTTCAGCCATCAGCCAAGCTTTCGATGAAACCTTGGTTCAAGAGCTTTTGAGTATAGGACTACTCAGAGATGACATAGTTCTTACAGACTCAAAGAGCACCTCTTCAGTCATGAAGTGGGAAGACACACATCACAACGACAGTGACGCACCGCGGTCTGACCGGTCAGACACATCAGCGACTGCGCCGACAGTTGTGACACACCTGAATTACGCAGAAAGAGGTAAACGTACGGAGAAACGTTGGCCGAAGCCTATGAGGTTCCTGTACAAGCTTCCCGATACACTGCGTGAACGGCTTAAACCAAACCATGGCATCTTAACTCGTGCCCAAGGCCTTGACAATCTCAAGGTCCCCACCAATCTCAAAGAACTACAAAGTTTTCTTGGCGTGTGTAACTACTCGAACCAGTTCATAGAGAACTATGCAGACCTTGCAAAGCCACTGACTGAACTCCTAAAGAAAGACGTCCCATTTGTCTGGACTGACAAACAGCAGCAGGCAATGGACGCTCTTATAGACAGGATCAAGTCAGCCCCATGTTTAGTCTACCCAGACTACAACAAAGAGCTTTACTTGGAAGTGGGCTTCTCAGCTCGTTGCATAAGTGCTGGTCTGTACCAAATACACGACAGAGACAAACGTGTAGTAGCCTACGCCAGCAAGACGATGGCAGGACCCGAGTTGAGATTCTCAGACTGTGAGAAAGCTCTACTGACCACAGTGTGGGCAGCAGAACATTTCTCCGGCTACATTGGTGGACAGAAGATCGTTGTGGAAACACAACACCAGCCAGTGACATTCCTAAACAGCCAACGCATCAGAGATGGTGTGGTAACAAACTCTCGTGTTGCAACGTGGCTCATGGCGCTTCAAAGTTTTAACCTAGACATACGTTATGGTCAAAACAAGAAGTCACATCTGGGGACAGACTTGGCACTCTGCCAAAAGTGTACACAAGATGTACCAGCGACCCAGCCGTTGGCTGAGGAAAAAACCCCTGTGACTGAAGACCCGAACCACCACTTCTTTGATGACAATATCTGCAAAGATATGACGACATTGTACGTGGATGGATCTTCATTCCTCCGCGACAAAATCTGTAGGGCAGGTGTTGGAGGGGTCCTCCTCCAAGACCAAGAGCAGATCACCTTCAGCTACAAATCAGGCTCTCAGACTTCTCGGTACGCTGAGATTGTCGTGATCATGATCCTAATAGCTCTCCAGATGGTAGTAGCACACTCCATCAAGACCCTAGTCATCTGCACTGACTCTAACTATGCTCGTTTGAGTTTCGCTTGTCACCTTGCTGTGTGGAAACAGAACGGTTTCCTAACAAGCGACAGAAAAGTGGTCAAACACAAAGAGCTTTTCATAGCGTGTGATCACTTGGTGACATCACACGACTTACAGGTCTACTGGAAGAAAGTTCCAGGACATTCTAGAGTCCCAGGCGATGACAAGCACTACAATGACATTGCAGACTCCTTAGCCAAAGAAGGAGCCGACGAAGGTCCTCTATGGTCCTTCGACCCCTCCTGGTTAATCGAGACTCTGCCAACACAACCTTCAGTCAGAGTTATGGCAGTCACACGTGCACAGGCCGCAGCCAGACCTGCTGACAACGCAGTCTCTGTACGACCTGCACTGACTGACCCAGACATCATCCAACTACAGAAGTCGGATCCTGCTATCAACTCCATGATACTGTACCTGACTGATCCGAACAAAAATAGTCCGTCTAAAGACGACCTGGATTCCGATCCAGACCTTAAGGTCCTCTATCAGCTGCGCAAACAGCTAAAACTAATCAAGGGCATCTTAACTTTCGCTCATGGACCAACGTCCTCACCTGTGTTCGTGGTTCCCCATGACCAAAGGGGGGTGATGTTAGTTCATGCCCATGATCTCCCGTCCGCAGGACACAAAGGAGATAAAGCCACGCTGACGGCATTAAAACAAATTGCCTATTGGCCTGGAATGAAAAAGGATGTCAAGGACTACATTGAAGGGTGCGTGGTCTGTGGCCAGTTTCAGCCAACCAGACCACTTCACAGAGCACCACTGCAAAGCAGAGGCATTGCATTCCCATGGTCTGACCTCCAGATCGACTGGGTTGGACCACTCACTAAGAGCTCTAGAGGAAATAAATATTTTCTCACGGTAACCTGTGCATTCACCAAATGGGTAGAATGCCTACCAGCTCCTAACGACACAGCACAAACAACTGCTATGTTGTTAATGAATCATATATTCTCAAGGTTTGGACTTCCCCTTCGGGTGAACTCAGACCAAGGTACACACTTCACAGGTGAAGTGATGAAAGAACTGTGGAAGACGCTAGGCGTCAAGGCCAACTTTCATGTCGGCTACCACCCACAGGCTTCAGGCCAAGTAGAGAGAGCAAACAGAACTGTGGTGAGTATTTTGAAGAAATACGTGGCTGCAAACCACAAGGACTGGGACGTGAAACTCCCTCTGGTCCTCATGGCCATAAGAGCCACTCCACACACATCAACTGGCATCTCTCCCTTCGAGATGATGACCGGTCGACAAATGACTCTCCCTCTACACCTGTTGTACCAACCAGGCGACGCCGCCATGGCGACAGCCTACACTACACAACAATACATGAAAGATTTGAATGTACACCTCAGAAACACTTTTGCTTTCGCCCAGAAAAACCTGGAAAAATCCGCTGAAGGACGCAAGGCGTACTACGACCAGAAGGCCTCTCACAATGAACTCCAAGTGGGAGACAGAGTCTGGTACTATACGTTCGCCCCAGCAACCGGGAAAGGAGAGTCCGGGACCGGAACTCTCGCCCGCAAACTAATGCCCAGGTGGACTGGACCTCATCTGATAACAGACAAAGTGTCCTCAGTCGTCTACGAAATCAAAATCAGCAAAGGCCGTAAAGAGCCAATTGCTAAATGGGTACATCGAAATCAGATCAAACCTTACAAGGCGTTCAATGACTCCACAAAAGACAAAGATCTCACAAACTCACCGACTTCATGGGATAATAAGGTCGTCCAAACACAAGTTAGTAAATAAACTAATCAGGTTTAAACTACCATATTTCCCACCCTATAAGTCGCATTGTCCAATTTGAACTTAGAAACGCTAAGCCTAACACCCACGACATAAAACTAATCTTAACAAACGTTTAAATCAACAGGATCTAACGTGCCATTTGTTATTAAGAAGCTAAGACCTATCTTTTTGTGTCTCCCTAGGATCATGATGAAATCACTCCTAGTAATCTTCACCCTCTTGGGAACCATCCAAGAAGGACAGGCTGAGGTTGTGACCCTTGGACCCACCTCAGGCATCAGTCTTAGGGACCAACCCGGACTGCTCGTCACAGATTGTCAGCTGTACACTCGGAAAGTCTTCGTCCGCTTCGATCCCCAAACGGTGATCAATCAGCACATCAAAATCACGAATGGCTCACCACCTGTGGGAGGGGCCAAAGGGGTCGGGTGCATTGTGGAATGGGTGGTGGCCGAGGGCGGGGACCCTGGCGGTCTGATCCTCGGCTACAGAAGCTGGCCATTGGGACATGGAATGTCACCTCTCTGGTGGGGAAGGAGCCTGAGCTAGTGTGTGAGGTTGAGAGGTTCCGGCTAGAAATAGTCGGACTCACCTCAACGCATGGCTCTGGCTCTGGAACCAGTTTCCTTGAGAGGGGTTGGACACTCTTCCACTCTGGAGTTGCCCCTGGTGAGAGGCGCCGAGCAGGAGTGGGCATACTTGTTGCCCCCCATCTCGGTGCCTGTACGTTGGGGTTCACCCCGGTGAACGAGAGGGTAGCCTCCCTTCGCCTACGTGTGGGGGGACGGGCTCTGACTGTTGTTTGTGCCTATGCGCCGAACGGCAGCGCAGATTACCCACCCTTTTTGGAGTCCTTGGA
>JBBPBX010023189.1:8992-40737 GCA_038048925.1 Garcialebias charrua | reverse complement strand
ATTAATAAATGTAAACAGTGAATGTAAACAGTAGTATGACTATAGGCAGTAATGTAATACAAACATTAGTGCAAATATGAGAAGTAGTGCAAACTGAATGAACACATGACCGAGAGTTCAGTGAACAACCCGTTTGATGACACAGAGTCCAGTGTTAAAAACTTTGTTGAGTGGCAATGTGTGAGAAAGTTTTTTGTGTTAAGGCAGTTCAAATGGGAGGGGGGGCAGAGCAGGCAGAGTGTTTAGCATTCTGACTGCCTGATGAACAGAGCTGTCTCTCAGTCTGCTGGTACGAGCCTGGAGACTCCTCAGTCTCCTCCCTGATGGCAGCAGTCTAAAGCGGCTGTGTAGTGGGTGTGTGGGATCACCTGCCATGTCATTGATGCCATTAATGCCGGAAACTATTTCCTGCTGTGTCTGCAGGACAGCTGTCGTCAGAACACGGCCAGTAGGACGGACATCAGCTACTGGCAGGTGGGGTGTGCTGGATGTGCCCGTGGTCAGTGCCAGACGTTCCAGGGACACTGGAGGAGCATCCAAAGTCCAAGGCAGCAGACTGCGTGTCTTCTGTTTCATTCTCTGATGGCAAAATAAAATGTGTACATGTAAAAAAATATATAAATAAATCCCATGACTGAAGACTTTTTATTCTTATAGTCACCAGTATGAAAACAGGATATTTAAGGCATTTAGAATTAACACTGACTTATCTCCAGTCCCCCCGCCTGTTTTCGTCACACTCTGGCGATGGGCAGCTGTCCTCCGTTTCACATCCACCTTAATATCTGACCACTATTTTTTTAGTTCTGCCGGTGTTCGTTGCTCTGACCCCACAGCATTTACAGCTTCACACAGGCTGTCCCACTCACGCCTTTTGCGCAGCTGTAACGCCAGAGGACAGCGTACCAAACAAAACTTTTTTCCGTGCCT
Organism: Garcialebias charrua; assembly: GCA_038048925.1. Classification (NCBI taxonomy): domain Eukaryota; kingdom Metazoa; phylum Chordata; class Actinopteri; order Cyprinodontiformes; family Rivulidae; genus Garcialebias; species Garcialebias charrua. The sequence continues at coordinate 39,807 of JBBPBX010023189.1, read as the reverse complement.
CTACCTCACTCAGAAGTGTCTCCAGTTCACAGTCTGTGAAGTTCCTCTTTTTTCCACGTTTCGACATGATTTGCAATAGAGCAAAGACGACATTCCTCTGGTGCAGGGCATATTTAAATAAATTTGCATATTTATATGAAGGCGTGTCAATGGCGGAGTCGGCCTCTCTCTCATGTGTGCTCAATTCCACGTTGATTGTGATGTACAAAAGCAATGTGCGTGGATTCCGGCGTACGCACAGTTTGATACATCTGGATTTTTCTGTGCGTACGCCGTTTTCTGGATTTGACCGTACGTCACGTTTCAGTAAGAAGTCCACGCAAGTCTTTGTACATGAGGCCCCTGGACTGACTACAGACCAGGAACAGGTGAGAGTGGGTGTGGCAAGCTGGAAAGCTGGCAAGCTGATTGACTGAAAAAGTACTGAGTTAGTTGTGGCTGGTAGCAAAGAGGAACTCAAGAGAACTGATTTTTTTTTAAATGGCTCACAAATTCCAGACAGCAAATCGAGGGAGAAAAAAACGACGACGACGACGACAACAACAACAACAACAACAACAACAAAGTAAAAAGCACAGCAAGTCTATACTTTGAGTTGAACCAAATGGCAGAAAACCTTAAACAGCAAAGCAAAAATATAAGTTCAAGAGCAACGCTTGCAGCCTGCGAGAATCAAGAATCAGAGTACTAGTAGTCCCCGACTTACAAGCGAGTTCCGTTACAACGAGGCGCTCGTAACACGGAAATCTCGTAATTTGGAACGGCCGCCACGTGTCTCGTAAGTCCGGAATTTCGCTCGTAAGTTGGAACGGTTTTGCTAGCGCGACTACGAACACTCGTTTTTCATCGAAAAACTGCTTATGAGTGCATAAAAATGATCGGAAACGTGTGTCCACATGTTTAGCTAACGAACTGTGGTGAAAAAACACAGAAAAACTCAGTATTTTTTGCGTTTTTTCCAAAAATTTGCCAGCTCGTAAGTCCGGATCCTCGTAAGTAAGAGCGCTCGTAAGTCGGGGACTACCTGTACAACAGGTGATCCTTACAAACACTATCCTACCAGTATATACTGTATGTGTGTGTGCGTGTGTGTGTGTGTGTGTGTGTGTGTGTGTGTGCGTGTAACCAGTGGCACCTGTTGGTGCTCACTGATTGAAAGGCAAGCAGATAAAGGAGTACGTGTGGCCTGGTGAGTTGAGCATTGGATATTGTTTGGCAGCAACAACACACTGCTTTGCGGACGTCTTTTTGGATTTTGTTAGTGGCTGGTTTGGCATAAACTGGTAGGTGAATGGGTCAGAATGGATAATAATAATAATAATAATTTTATTTAAAAGCGTCTTTCAGGACACCCAAGGACACTTCACAGCAAGAAACATCACAGAGATTGTGTAAAAACAAGCAACAAGCACAGTGCAAACATCAACAGGAATAAATTGAAATATAAAATGCATAAAGAATATAAAATACAAAATAATATAAAACACATTTAGTAAAGTTAATGATAAGCTAGTCTAAAGAGATGTGTTTTCAGAGCAGTCTTGATTAGAGAAAGGGAGGTGGTGTTTCGAAGGTCTGGTGGTAGAGCGTTCCAGAGGTGAGGGGCAGAGCAGGTGAAGGCCCTGCTCCCCATGGTGGAGAGGCGGGCAGAGGGTACATGGAGATGTAGTGAAGAGGAGGATCTGAGAGAGCGTGATGGGATGGAGATTTGTAGGAGGTCAGATAGATAAGGAGGGGCAAGGTTGTGGTTAGCTTTGAACGTGAGAAGTAGAATTTTGAAGACAATGCGTGATTTAACTGGGAGCCAGTGGAGCTGCTGCAGGACAGGAGTGATGTGGTTATAGGAGGATGTAATAATATAGGCAGGGGATCAGTTTTACTGATTTACCTATACTGAGATGTAAATTGGGCAGGGTTTAAACTGACACAAAAATACATCAATAATTCACGGGTTCTCACTTTTTCAGTTTAATTTATAAATCTGTTACTCAGTGATGAGATGTAAAGACATGAAACATTAACTTATGTTGAAACAGCAGAACTGAATCATTTAATTAACAAATCATTAAATTACATCCAACATATATACATGATTGAGTGATTGATCAGTTTCCTATAAATTTACTTCAGCAGACTTAATCACGCGTCCGTAACTTCTACGTACAACAGAACACAAGTAACTGGTCTTAGTATAACTTATCTCTGCAGGCACATTAACTTAAAGTTTTCTGGCTTAGGAGGTAAAGAGAAAAGTTTAAGAGGAGAATGGAGTGAAAGGTAAGAGGGTAGTGAGGAGGGAAATATCTTGATATGTGTAACCAGAAACCATGGCAGTTCCTCGGCAGCTTCCGCTCGACTTTGGTCGAATGGCTATCGACGTTTTACCTGTGCGAAGATTCTTGGTCTCAGCCCGGTAAACTAGTCCCAGCCTTATTAACCGTTTGTGCACGAACCGTCCGTTCTGCTACGGTTTAAAGGCGACCAACGTCCAGCTTCCAGAGGCTTGCTACAAGTCGGCTTCCACCTCTCCGGGGTAACAACCTCAGCTCCGGTGTGGTTTTTCAAGATAAAAGTTTCTTTTAAGGAATTTCATTAAAGAGGGCTTAGCGCTTGAAGATGACTCATAACTTAGCATTTTATAAATCGTTAACTGATGATGTGGTCATTAGCGTGTTGACCAAACAATCATTCAGTTTTTAGATGAGTAACTCATAGTTCAGTTTTCATCCGTAGACTCTAAAGAGCAGACAGGAAGTGTAACCTTAAAGACCGTGTAAAGTGAATTTCAACATTTTCTTCAATAAACATTATAAATGTCATAATTGTAATCTTGTAAATGAGTAAAAAGTCTCAAAATTGTAGCTCAATTAATTTTGGAGTTATAGAGCAAACTGTGTATAAACATATTTCTATTTCAGGATTTTTTAGGCGTGTTTTAAACGTGACCGCGTTTCGTCACGCGGTCCTCATTAGTATAGCCCCACCCCCTGCAGCTCCAGCCGTATAAATTCGCCTCGGTGGAGCCGTTCACTCGCGAATCGCAGATAGCATCAGATAGCAATAGCATAGATATTTTGTTCATTGTTAGCTAACTAATCAATTATGCCTCGTTCGTGCATCTTCCCTGGATGTCGTAATGGTCAGGGCACCCGTACAAATCATAACATGTTTTTATACCGCGTGGTTTTAAACCAAGTATCTGTAATGTCTGGATAGGACAATGGTTAGAGCGCTTGCCTTCCGTCCCAAAGCCCACGGGTTCAAATCCCGCATGGTGCAACTTTTTTTTTTTTTTATTCATTCCAGATTAAAAACACACAAGAAAACTATTTACAAAAACAGCGTAACTCTTGGAAAAAGTAGCTGCTGTTACAGACAGAACTCGGATAAAAACAGAGCAGGTTTACTGGCTCTGCTGTCTTCCTCTCCAGTGTCTCCACTGTGGGACACGAGCAGGACGAGCGCAGCTGCCTGAAACCACGCCCACGCACTGACACGCCCCTAGCGTTCCAGACCAAGGCAAAATCATGTTTTTTCATGATTTTTGAGACTTAATTTTATAAGGTAAACAATGTTTTTAATCAGTCAGATTTAAATGGGTGATTAATAACACATATTTATGCCATGTGACAAACTAAAAACACACATTTAATTTCACTTTACACGGTCTTTAAGAAAGGAGTGTGACCAGCGTTACGTTCAGTTCTCTCATTGGTTTGTTTAACCAGTGAGAGAGAGAGAGAGAGAACATATGAAGGTCACTCAGGATAGGAGAGGAAGATTGTTTTCAGAAAAGAGAGACAAATAGTCGCCAGTGAAGTGATTGCTTTTTCTAACTCATAGACAAAACTAAGAAGTTCAACTTGACACATACCCTGAACTTTGCCATAGTCTTTTGACTAAGACATACAGTTTGATTCATCATATGAAGAAGTGATCAACACCTTAACAGCATAAACCATGATCATACAGCATATTGAAGTCTCCCCACCATCACAGACATTTACACCTCCAGATGCAGGAAAAGAGCCACCTGCATCATGAAAGACCCCACTCACCCAGCACACACACTCTTTGCCCCACTCCCCTCAGGACAGAGGTTAAGGAGCATCAAATGTAGAACCACTAGACTGAGGAACAGCTTCTACCCTGAGGTTGTTAGCAGTGCTGGACAGCGCTAATCCAAAAATTAGTTCCGCTATTTCTAAAGCACTAATTAATTTATTTAGGTCCGCAATTTCAAAACCACAAATGTCTTATGAAAATTAGGGGAAGCTAAATTCTAAACCGCTAATTAAATTCAACAATTGCTAGCCAACAAGTTATGCAATATTTGCACTAGACTGCCAACTAACGGTGCATGAACTGTTATACAGTACACATTTATCCTACCTCTTACGTCACAGCAGCAGCTTCCCATTAACTCCTCCTGACCCACCTGGATATGTACAGTCCTGGACAGAAGAAACATCACAGTTGGCAAAAAGAGCAACAAACATAAAAAAAAAAAACTTTACATTAACAGCTGCACGTACAAATTATATTCTTCATCACACATGCACATGCTTTGTATTTATTTTTTTAGATTATCCTATATCTGTTAAGCACCTTGGTCAATGCAAGGCATTGCAGGAAGGTGCTATACAAATAAAGTTTATTACATTATTTATAACTTCAATTCAAAGACCACATCAACAGTACAGGTAAAATTAAAGTTAGAGATCAAGTTTTAAAGTGCACTTCCAAGTTGTATCCAAGTTTAATTCATATAAGAGTCAATTAAGCTTAATTTACTTCAATATTGTTTCAAAAAACAAATAGTAATTTCTTTTTTGTTGCGCAACCGAAAAATAAATTAAACCAATTCCAAAATTCTATAGGCAGTCAACAGATTTAATGAAAAGTAACTAAAATGATCCTAAAAGGATGAAATTACAAAAATCAAAGGATTTATTTAATACTTTACGTACATATATTCTATTCGGCCACAAAATTAACAAAATGAGAATGATCTTTTAATCCCTAAGACCACTTTTAAATCTCAAATACACGGGCGTGTCGCCACCGCATTTCTACATAAAAGGAACCCAAATATATAAAACGAACGACTCACCGTCGAGTGGCTGACACAAAACACACAATACAAACATCCGGCCGCGTTAATTTGGCTTGAAACAGCGGGGTTCTCTGCGGATTTATGAAGAGACCGAGCGCAAACAGCTAGCCATAAACGTTAGCACCCGAGTTCACCTCTGACCCGTCACCCGGAAGATGTCAAGATGGAACAGTCCATTTTTAGTAGGGGGATACAGAAATCGACCAGTTTTTGTATTGCGTTTTTAATGATCGTTTTCATTGTAACTATAATTATTTTTACGTTAAATGTACATTAACAAGCATGAGCAATGTTAGTGATGTAGGTGACTGGCCGGGGCGGGGCGGGGCCGGGGCCCCTGCTGATTTGGGGCCCCAAGCAACGGCATCATTTGCCTACATGGTAGATCCGCGTCTGTTCTCCCCTCTGCCCCCCCCTCCAACACTCCCTCCTCTCTGCTCTTTACGGTGAGGGAGGGGAAAAACTAGGCTAGCCTGTATAAATAAAGGTAGAATGAATGAAAAAAGGCAAAACAAGCGGCTACAGAGCTAGCATAAGAGCCTGTAAATAAGTTTATTCGTTTTTACTGATAGATAATTAGTCATTAGCGGTACTGCATTTTAAATAAAAATAGCACAAATCCGCTTATGAATTATAAAAGTTAGTCACTCCGCTGTTAAGCTGACAAAAACGTTAGGTCCACTGTAAGCGGATTAGCGCATTAACGGCCCCTAGCGTTCATGTGCCCACCTTTGGCTGTTAGACTCATGAATAAATAAATAATAAGAATAATCACTGCAAAATATCTCAACATGCTGATCTGTTTTCTTGTTGCTATGTTCATCTGTGACCATCTGCTCATACAGACTCATGTTCGTGCTGCTGTTTGTAATGATGTTTTTCTATTACATTAGTGCTTTGTGTATTTCTAGTTGATCTTTTTCTTAGTTACATGCTAGATGTTATTACTAGTGCTTTAACAGATTAACCGAGTTTTCGACAGATCGAGTGCTTTGACTTCTATCGAGGCTTTTTTGTCCAACTCGGGTACCCGTAGTGACGTCATCACGTCGCAGTAAGGTCTGTACGTCACATCACGTGATAAAAACAGAGCGCGGGGTAGCTTTTAGCTTTTAGTAGACGCTACAAAATGGATTCCTTTGTGCGCACGGATGTATGGAGCTGGTCCAGTCTTGTCAAAAAGGTAAAACAGTTTATAATTTTATAAATTGCGCTACTCATTGAAACATCCTGTTGACGTTCTTTGCTATGAACACCGTAGATTGTGACAGCAGAGGGCAGTGTTGCAATGCAGGTCCCATATATAACACGGCCGAAACGGCTTCATCTCTCTCGTTTCACAAAGAAAAAGAAACAAATATTCATCTCTCTAGAGCTATTAAAAATCTATAAACACAATCTCTAAAAGTAAACCTAAATTGCACAGCACTGCAGGCGGTGGTACGGTGTGGCTGTGGCCCCATTTGTTTTTTAAGTTTCGGTTTTCAGCGCATTACTTTCACTTTTAAAATTAATAATAATAACTAATAGTTTTGTTTTTCCTGTGACTTATCTGCAGTATGATAAATGATAGGAGCATAATAAATGCTCCCAATGTTTTGTTGGTCTTTTTTTTCTTTTTGTAAAGACGTTTTTTATGCATTTATATTTATTTATTTATTTTTCATCATAAGACACTGTGACGTCATCGGCTACTCGAGCACCGCTCGAGTTTTTTTATGTTAATGTCGAGGTTAAAAATTATATACTCGTTCAACCCCTAGTTATTACTTTTTTCTCTTACATTTTGTTGTTGGATGTAACTGGGACCCTGTGTCTCGTTTCATCACATGTACCACATGCGGTACAAATGACAATAAAGATTCTCTGACTCTGACTCTCTGAAGAATAAACACTGCTCATATGAATAACAGATAACCATAAAAATTACAAGAGTTATTCTGTTAATTAATTCTGAATTAACACAAGTTAAAAGGAAATCTCTTCTGATTGATTTGCGTCTTTTGATTCAAAATAAATGTAACAAAACAGTGTCCACTCGTCTCCTTGAGAGCCTCAAGAAAAGTGTACCACTAAGAGTTTCAGACAACTGGGTTGTATCACTACAGGACTTTTGAGTTATGACACGGATAGCTTAATTCTGGACCACATGTAGCTTGTGGAGATATTTGTTAGGGAGGCCATAAAGAAGGGAGCTGCAGTAGTCAAGTCGGGAAGTCACAAGACTGTGCACAAGGATGGCTGTGGAGCGGGGTGTGAGAGAAGGTCGGAGACGGTTAATATTTTGGAGGTGGAAATAGGCAGACCGAGTAACATTGTTGATATGTGAGGTGAAGGAGAGAGTGGTGTCGAAGATGACACAGAGACTCTTGACCTAAGCAGAGGGCAATAGCAGAGAGTTGTTAAGGGGGACGAGGAGATGTTCTGATTTTGAAATAGAGTTTTTGGTACCAACAAGAATGATTTCGGTTTTGTCACTGTTTCGTTGAAGGAAATTGTTAGAAACCCAATGATTTAGCTAATTGAGACAGTCGGTGAGGATGGAGGGTAGGTGGGTGGAGTTTGGTTTTGTAGACAAGTAGAGCTGTGTGTCATCAGCATAGCAGTGGAAATGGATGCCGTATTTGCGGAAGATGTGGCCCAGAGGATGGAGGTAAATGATGAAGAGGAGGGGTCCGAGGACAGAGCCTTGGGGGACACCCGTGGAGACGGGGGAAGACTGGGAATGGAAGGATTTAATCTGAATGAATTGAGTGTGGTCTGAGAGATAAGAGTTGAACCAGCTTAACGGAGTACCTGAGATGCCAATGGAGGTTAGTCTGTTGAGGAGGATAGAATGACAGATGTTGCTGAAGGCAGAACTTAGATCAAGAAGAATGAGAATGGACAGAAGACCAGAGTCAGCAACAAGAAGAAGGTTGTTAGTAATTTTTATTAGAGCTGTTTCGGTGCTATGGTGGGGGCGGAAACCAGATTGAAACTCTTCATAAATGTTATTGTTGAACAGGTGAGAGTGAAGTTGACTAGCAACAGCTTTTTCAAGAATCTTGGAAATAAAGGGCAGATTGGAGATTGGACGGAGATTACTGAAGTGGGTAAAGTCAAGACCTGATTTCTTGATGATGGGGTGATGGCAGCAGATTTGAAGGCTGTGGGAACAATGCCAGAGGTTAGGGAGGAGTAGAAGATGTTAGTGATGATAGGGAGCAGAGACGGAAGACAGGATTTAACAAGAACTGTGGGGAATGGACTGAAATAATCATTTCATTGAAATATGACATCAGTGAGTTGCAGAATTCTGCGGAAACCATGTGAGAGGGTAGAGAGTTAGGAGATTAGACAGAACGGTGAAGGAGGGAGAACAATGTCTTTGAATTGCCAACATTGGAACTGATGATGTCAGAAAAGTAGCTGGATTTGGCTTGAGAAATACTGTTCTTGTAATGGATGATGTGGTTTGTTCCTTGTGAATTGTGAGACCAGATTTTTTATAGAGACGCTCTAGCCGCCGACCTTTGGTTTTCAGGGAACAGAGTTCTGGAGTGAACCAGGGTGCAGAGTTGAAAAAGGAAACAGACCAGGTTTTCAAAGGAGCAACAGAGTTAAGGATGTTGGTGAGGCTGTTGTAGAATGTGACAAGACCATCTGGGTGAGAAGAATTGAAGGTGAAGAAGGCATTATCAATATGAGATAAAAGAATGTCATGGTTGATATTCTTGATGTTACGGAAGGAAAGATTGCGTTGAGGTTTCTCTGAGGAAAATTTAGGATTGACATTGAATGAAATCATCAGGTGATCAGGAAAAGGAAGTTCATCAGAAGAACAGTTAAGAGGAGAGAGTCCAGAGCAACAAAGTAAGTCCAAAGTGTGGCCCTTTATGTGGGTTGGAAAGTTGATGAATTGTTGGAAGCCACAGCTGTCCAGGTAGGATGTGAAGTCTCTGGTGAGGGGGTTGTTGGATGTTGGATGCGCAGGCGGGGAATAATGAGGACGATATGGATTATGATGGATGGACGACAGTAAAAGGAAGAGGTAGGGGAGGTGGTAGGGGTAAGATGAATGAAGGTGTGATGATGTCACCTGTTCCTCACCGGATTCTCTTCTTAATTTTCCACAGGTGTCTTCCTCTGGTCTCATTAGTGACTAGTATTTAGTCTCTGAGTTTCTCAGGAGAGGAGTTGGGTTCCTGTCTTCACCTTAGAAGGAGCTAGTTTCTTGAGGCTGTAATGGCAAGTCCTTGCACATGACGTTAATTGAGCATTGTCCTTCCATGGTGTCATGATCTGCTGGTCTGCTCCACCTGCTCTCCCATGGGCTCCTGCTCTGTCTGCACCATGGGTCCCCTTTGGGTGCCTGGTAAGTTTTTGCTGCCTCACCAGCAATTTATCCTGTATGATGTTAGTGCAGTTCACTAATTGTCATTTTTGTCTCTCCAAGCCATCTGGTCCTCCTGCTTTGGGTCCATCCTTCCATGCCGGCCGGTCCAGATTCCAGCTAGAACCGGCCCTGGCGTTCCAGCGAATCCAGCTCCTGCGCGGATCGTGATAGAATGCTCAATTAAGATCATAAGAAGACCCAGCAGGAGGAGTTCCTGTCTTCCAGTGGGTAATGTAGTGCTGCCCTCCTCGCTCTTCCATGGGTGCTGGAGAAGTAGTCCTGGTTCCTCGGCGCTCCTCCGTGGGCATTGTTCTTCTCGTACTTTCATGGGCACTGCGCCAGGTTATCCTCGCTCTTCCAAAGGCGTTGGGGAGCAAACTAAACTAAACAAAAAATAAACAAACAAAAAAACCAAACAAACCTAAAACCCTCTCTACGTGTGTTCCTCCTCGCTCTTACATGGGTGTTGGAGACGTAGACCTTGGGTCCTTCTCGCTCTTCCATGGGCGCTGCACCAGGTTCTCCTCGCTCTTCCATGGGCGCTGGAGAGCATAAAAAAATAAAGAATAAAAAAAAAAACTAAATCCTCTTCGCTCTTCCCTGGACGCTGTTCCAGTCATCCTCCTTATTCTCTTTTTGGATGTCGTGAGACGTCCGTGGAAGGGGGGGGGTATGTGAGGATGTCACCTGTTCCTCACCTGATTCTCTTCTTAATTGTCCACAGGTGTCTTCCTCTGGTCTCATTAGTGACTAGTATTTAGTCTCTGTGAGTTTCTCAGGAGAGGAGTTGGGTTCCTGTCTTCACATGAGATGGAGCTGGTTTCCTGAGGCTGCAATGGCAAGTCCTTGCACATGACATTAATTGAGCATTGTCCTTCCATGGTGTCATGATCTACTGGTCTGCTCCACCTGCTCTCCCACGGGCTCCTGCTCTGTCTGCACCATGGGTCCCCTTTGGGGACCTGGTAAGTTTTTGCTGCCTCACCAGCAATTTATCCTGTATGATGTTAGTGCAATTCACTAATTGTCATTTTTGTCTCTCCGAGCCATCTGGTCCTCCTGCTTTGGGTCCATCATTCCGTGCCGGCCGGTCCAGATTCCAGCTAGAACCGGCCCTGGTGTTCCAGCGAATCCAGCTCCTGCCCGGATTGTGACAGAAGGAAGAGTAATTGACAATCAAAAAAACAAATGAGAATTAGATGGAAGTAGCTCTGAAGAAGAGACAGTGGTCAGACGTAAGGTAGAGATGGGGGAATATAAAATAATATTGAAGTTTAGGAATGAGGAAGAACAGAGCCCCATAAGTCAAGTCAAGTCAAGTCAAATTTATTTATATAGCACAGTTAGAACAGATGAACTGTTATCAAGGTGCTTCACACACACGCACAACATAAAAGAGGCTCAAAAATTTACAGAACAGTATCACACATCAATACAGTAGTAACAATTCTGATATTAACAGCAGTAAAGTATAATAAAAATGTATAAGAACAATATTAAAATGAAAACAGTAAAAATATATACACTACGTCAGCTCACACAGTATGAAACACCAGAGAGAACAGATGGGTTTTTAGCAGGGATTTGAACAAGTGAAGGGAGGAGGCCTGTCTAATGTTGAGGGGCAGGTTGTTCCAGAGTTTGGGGCCGGTGACTGAAAACGCCCGATCTCCTCGGAGCTTCAGATGTGTTTTTGGAACCACCAAGAGCATCTGATCAGATGATCTCAGGGCCCGCGGTGGAACATATGGTTCCAGCAGCTCAGAGAGGTAGAGGGGAGCGAGGCCATTCAGGCATTTGTAGGTCAACAACAGGATTTTAAAGTCGACTCTAGTTCGCACGGGGAGCCAGTGCAGTGAGGAGAGAACAGGTGTAATGTGCTCAAACTTACGTGTACCGGTTAAAAGCCGAGCTGCTGCATTTTGCACGAGCTGGAGGCGTGAGAAGGAGGCCTGACTGATCCCAGCGTACAGTGCATTACAATAATCCAGGCGGGTTGTGATGAATGCATGGATTAGTGTCTCGAGATCAGGTCTGGACAGCACCGGCTTGAGCTTAGCAACCTGCCGCAGTTGGAAGAAACTCTTCTGGAGAACGGAGCTGATCTGTTTATCGAACTTAAGGTCCGAGTCAAAAACCATCCCAAGATTTTTTACGGAGTGTTTGAGGTACGGCTGGAGGGAGTCCAAGTTTATTTCATCAGAGGCGGCAGCTGAGCTAGGGCTGAAGATGATGACTTCAGTCTTCTGGTCATTAAAACTTAGGAAGTTTGAAGCCATCCAAGTCTTAATGTCGTCCAGACATTTTAGGAGAGAGTGGAGGGACCCTGTATTTGCTGGTTTCAGTGGCAGGTAGATCTGGCAATCATCTGCGTAACAATGGAATGATATTCCATGTTTTCTGAGGATGGTCCCCAGTGGGAGCATGTAGAGCGTGAAGAGAAGTGGACCGAGAATAGAGCCCTGTGGGACCCCGCAGGAGAGAGACACTGAAGGGGATACACTGTTCCCGACCTTAACACAAAAACTTCTGTCAGCGAGGTATGAGCGGAACCAGTCTAATGCAGCACCTGTGATCCCGACCCAGTGTTCGAGCCGTGATAAGAGAATACTGTGGTCGACGGTATCAAAAGCAGCGGTAAGGTCAAGGAGTACAAGTACCACAAACTGACCAGAATCATTTGATACAAGAATATCATTGAAAACCTTGACCAAAGCTGTTTCCGTGCTGTGAAGCTGTTTGAAACCGGACTGAAAAACTTCAAAGACTTTGTTTTCAGTTAAGAACTGATTTAACTGAATAGAAATGAGTTTTTCGAGGATTTTGGACATAAAGGGGAGTCTTGATATTGGTCTGTAATTTGCGCAGGCGGAAGGGTCAAGACCGGGTTTCTTTAATAACGGATTAATTGACAAAAACCACACTTCAGACATTGATAACAGGGACCTGTAAATCAATGTGTGAAGTGTGGTTTTTGTCAATTTACATACAGTAGGGTGTGTGTGTGTTTTTCTGTAAGCTCTGCTTTCACACACTGAACTTTGAATGGGTCACAGGCACGTGTTATCCCAAGTATGTGTGTGTGTTAGCTTCCAATTTACCAAGTTTGGTGTGTACCAGTGGCCCAGCTTTGCTTATAACTTCTCTCTCCCTCTCACAGTCTCCAATTGAGAAAGCTTATCGGATGATGAGCGAAACGTCTTGTTTGTTACAAATAAAGTCCAGTTGTTCTGTATTGAACGCCTTTTTTGATTTTATCATGTCCTGGACGACTGAGAATCTACACCAGCACATAGCATTTGTTATTAATTGCACAGATCAAGCCAAACACAAAACAGATAAGATTAAAATAACAGTAAGAGGAGCTGAAAAGTTTCTGGGGTTTAAAGAAGGATCTTGGGAAGCCATAAATAAAAGGTTGGAATCAAACGAGAAGCCAGGAACCCCAGCTGATGAAAACATATGATAATAATACAGTGGAATGCAAGAAGCCTAATTGCAAATGGACAGGAATTTAAAGGATACATAGACAGACTTGAAGACAATCCAGAGATTATATGCATACAGGAAACATGGTTAAAACCTGACCTGGATTTTGTTGTATGATAGTATAAGAAGGGACAGAGAAGAGGGTAGTGGAGGAGGGTGTGGGATTTATATAAAGCACAGAATACAATATCAGATTGTAGGGAAAGGTATAGAATTGTAATATATTGTAGTTGAAATATGGGTGGTAGAAGGAAAATGTAGAATACATTTTTATAATCCATGTAAACTACTGACAATAGAAATGATGGAGGAAATGATGGGAAATATGGAAGGGATAGTTAGTATGGTGTGGATATTTTAATTCAAACAGCACGTTATGGGGTAAATGTAATGATATAAATGGACAAGTTATTGAAGAGTTAATTGAAATGAAAAACCTAGTTTGTCCTAATGATGGGAGGGGAACAAGGATTAATGTGAGAACAGGTGCTGAATCAGTAATAGATTTAACATTTGTGTCAAACTCAATGGCTGGAATCAGCTGGTGGGACATTAATAAAAATACAATTGGTATTGATCACTATTCCAATAAAATAACAAATGGAATAAAACTGAATAATAGTATAAAAGTAAATAAGAACTGGAACTTTAATAAAGCAGATTGGAATAAATTCACGCCTCCCTGGGCTGCCACTTTACCGTGGTGGAGGGGTTTGAGTGTCCCAATGATCCTAGGAGCTATGCTGTCAGGGGCTTCATGCCCCTAGTAGGGTCACCCAAGGCAGACAGGTCCTAGGTGAGGGACCAGACAAAGTGCAGCCCAAAGACCCCAATGATGAGTAACACTAATGGAATCAATGTTCCCTCGCCCGGACGCGGGTCACCGGGGCCCCACTCTGGAGCCAGGCCCGGAGGTGGGGCACGTTGGCGAGCGCCTGGTGGCCGGGCTTTTACCCATGGAGCTCGGCCGGGCACAGCCCGAAGAGGAGACGTGGGTCCCCCTTCCCATGGGCTCACCACCTATGGGAGAGGCCAAAGGGGTCGGGTGCAATGTGGGATAGGTGGTGGCCGAGGGCGGGGACCCTGGCGGTCTGATCCTCGGCTACAGAAGCTGGCCATTGGGACATGGAATGTCACCTCTCTGGTGGGGAAGGAGCCTGAGCTAGTGTGTGAGGTTGAGAGGTTCCGGCTAGAAATAGTCGGACTCACCTCAACGCATGGCTCTGGAACCAGTTTCCTTGAGAGGGGTTGGACACTCTTCCACTCTGGAGTTGCCCCTGGTGAGAGGCGCCGAGCAGGAGTGGGCATACTTGTTGCCCCCCATCTTGGTGCCTGTATGTTGGGGTTCACCCCGGTGAACGAGAGGGTAGCCTCCCTTCGCCTACGTGTGGGGGGACGGGCTCTGACTGTTGTTTGTGCCTATGCGCCAAACGGCAGCTCAGATTACCCACCCTTTTTGGAGTCCTTGGAGGGGGTATTGGAGAGTGCGCCTCCTGGGGACTCCCTTGTTCTACTGGGGGACTTCAACGCTCACGTGGGCAATGACAGTGAGACCTGGAGGGGTGTGGTTGGGAGGAACGGCCCCCCTGATCTGAACCCGAGTGGTGTTCTGTTATTGGACTTCTGTGCTCGTCATGGATTGTCCATAACGAACACCATGTTCAGGCATAAGGGTGTCCATATGTGCTCTTGGCACCAGGACACCCTAGGTCGCAGTTCAATGATCGACTTTGTTGTCGTCTCATCTGATCTGCGGCCGCATGTCCTGGACACTCGGGTGAAGAGAGGGGCGGAGCTGTCAACTGACCACTACCTGGTGGTGAGTTGGTTCCGATGGTGGGGGAGGATACCGGTCAGACATGGTAAACCCAAACGTATTGTGAGAGTCTGCTGGGAACGTCTGGCAGAGTCTCCCATAGGACGGAGCTTTAACTCCTACCTCCAGGAGAGCTTAGAACACTTTCCGAGGGAGTCGGGGGACATTGAGTCCGAGTGAGCCATGTTCCGTGCCTCTATTGTCGAGGTAGCTTATCAGAGTTTTAGCCGCAAGGTTGTTGGTGCCTGTCGTGGTGGCAACCCTCATACCCGGTGGTGGACACCGGTGGTGAGGGATGCTGTCAAGCTGAACAAGGAGTCCTATTGGGCCTTTTTGGCCTGTGGGACCCCGGAAGCAGCAGATAGGTACCGACAGTCCAAGCGGCATACGGCTCCGGTTGTTGCTGAGGCAAAAACTCGGGCGTGGGAGGAGTTCGGAGAGGCCATGGAGAATGAATTCCGTACGGCTCCGAGGCGATTCTGGTCCACCATCCAGCGTCTCAGTGGGGGAATGCGGTATGCGACCAACACCATTTATGGTCGGGATGGCGTGCTGTTGACCTCAACTCGTGATGTTGTGAGACCTCCTCAATACTATTGGCACGTCTTCCACTGAGGAAGCAGAGCCTGGGGACTTTGGGTCGTCAGGCTCTCCAATCTCTGGTGCTGAGGTCACCGAGGTGGTTAAAAAGCTCCGCGGTGGCAGGGCTCCAGGGGTGGATGAGATTCGCCCTGAGTTCCTTAGGGCTCTGGATGTTGTGGGGTTGTGTTGGCTTACGCGACTCTGCAATATCGCGTGGACATCGGGGGCAGTTCCCTTGGATTGGCAGACTGGGGTGGTGGTTCCCCTATTCAAAAAGGGGGACCGTAGGGTGTGTTCCAACTATAGGGGGATCACACTCTTAAGCCTCCCTGGTAAGGTCTATTCAGGGGTTCTGGAGAGGAGGGTCCATCGGATAGTCGAACCTCGGATTCAGGAGGAGCAGTGTGGTTTTCGTCCTGGTTGTGGAACACTGGACCAGCTCTACACCCTCAGCAGGGTCCTGGAGGACGCGTGGGAGTTTGCCTAACCAGTTTACATGTGCTTTGTGGACTTGGAAAAGGCATTCGACAACGTCCCTTGGGAGGTTCTGTAGGGGGTACTCCGGGAGTATGGGATACCAGGCCCTTTGATATGGGCTGTTAGGTCCCTGTACAACCGGTGTCAGAGCTTGGTCTGCATTGCCGGCAGTAAGTCAGGTTTGTTTCCAGTGAGAGTTGGACTCAGCCAAGGTTGCCCTTTGTCACCGATTCTGTTCATAGCTTTTATGGACAGAATTTCTAGGCGTAGCCAAGGTGTTGAGGGGATCTGTTTTGGTGGCCTTAAAATCACTTCTCTGTTTTTTGCAGATGATATGGTCCTATTGGCTTCATCAGGTCATGATCTACGGCTTTTTCTGGAGCGGTTTGCAGCCGAGTGTGACACGGCTGTGATGAGGATCAGTTCCTCCAAATCCGAGGCCATGGTCTTGAGCCGGAAAAGGGTAGCATGCCCTCTCCGGGTCGGGGAGGAGGTCCTGCCCCAAGTGGAGGAGTTTAAGTATCTCGGGGTCTTGTTCACGAATGAGGGAAAACTGGAGCATGAGATCGATAGGCGGATAGGTGCAGCATCCGCAGTGAAGCGGGCGCTGTACCGGTCTGTCGTGGTGAAGAGAGAGCTGAGTCGAAAGGCAAAGCTCTCAATTTACCGATCGATCTACGTTCCCACCCTCATCTATGGTCATGAGCTTTGGGTTGTGACCGAAAGAACGAGATCTCGGATACAAGCGGCTGAAATGAGTTTTCTCCGCAGGGTGTCTGGACTCTCCCTTAGAGATAGGGTGAGAAGCTCAGTCATCCGGGAGGGACTCGGAGTAGAGCCGCTGCTTCTCCACATCGAGAGGAGCCAGTTGAGGTGGCTCGGGCATCTGGTTAGGATGCCTCCTGGACGCCTCCCTGGTGAGGTGTTCCGGGCATGTCCCACCGGGAGGAGACCCAGAGGAAGACCTAGGACACGCTTGAGGGACTATAACCGTGTTTCCATCTATTTTCATTTCGAATTTTGAGCTAATTTTTGAAATCTCGCAAATATGTAAATACAAATTAATGCGAAGCAGAAGTGTTTCCATCAACTGGCTTGAATCGCATCTACCGGGCCACGCACAGCGTCATTACGTCAGACGTCAGCGTCATTACGTCAGACGTCAGCGTTACGCATGTCTACAGTAAACAGGAAGTAGCGGTTGAAAACAGAACCCGGCCACACATCTCGTCAAAATGGAGAGAATATTTCAGGTATGTGTTGCTATCGGGCAAGTTGTATTTATTCTGTCATGCCAACTAGTTTTAGCGATGTTACATGTTGTCCGGAGCGGAAACAGCTGATCAGTCACATGACGTAAATGTTCGCTACGGCAGAACTGAGTCGGCAAATCTGTTTCCATCTGTCGTTTTGTGCATCAGCTCTGTTTTGAAACCCCCAAAAACCACCTCAAGCGAGCGTATCAACTTTGGGGAGAATTAGGGGAAGTTAAATCGCATTTTGCCGTTTCCATTCAGCTTTTCTGATGCGATGCTTCAAAATGCGCATCTAGAAACCTTGATGGAAACACGGCTGGCCTGGGAATGCCTTGGGATTCCCCCAGAGGAGCTGCTCCAAGTGGCTGGGAAGAGGGAAGTCTGGGCCTCCTTACTTAGGCTGCTACCCCCGTGACCCGATCCCAGATAAGCGGAAGAAAATGTTTGGATGGATGGATGGATGGAATAAATTCAAATATTTGAGTAATAAAAGGACAGAGAAAATTTACATGAAAATGGATGGTGATTATGTAAATAGTTGTGTTTGTAAAAGGATTCTAGAGATTTCAGAACAATCAATCAAAAAAGGAGGGAGACAGAGAGATAAGATACCACGGTGGAAAAATTATTGTAGTGAAACAATAAAATCAAGAAATAAAGTCTTTAAAACACTTTAAAGTAATTCGATATACCAGAATCTTATTCAATATAAACGAAAGCAAGCAGTCTAAAAAAGCGAAGTCTGGTCCTCTGGCCATTCAAAAAACAAAACAAAGCAAATTTTTTTTAGAAACGTTTCGTCTTTCGTCCGAAAGCCTTCCTGGTTGCCAACTGGTTGATCCACTGTGAGAGGGTGCTATTTATAAGACTGAGCTGAATACAGCAGCTCAGACTGAGGAAGTCTTTCAGACAAAAGACGAAACGTTTCTACAATTTTTTTGCTTTGTTTTGTTTTGTTTTTTGAATGTCCAGAGGACCAGACTTAGCTTCTTTTTTTTTTTCTACCTGGATTATTGAGCATGCATCAGGGGAAAGCAAGCAGTGGTTAGGAAGATGATTAAGGAAGCAAAATTCGGCACAGGAGAAGGGGGCATGCCAAATAAATCATCTTTGCACCAACATAACTGCTTTGTACCACTTTGGAGTAAGCTGTTGGGGGAAGAATCAGTTTTGTGTTGTGTGTTTCTTTGACTGATGAAGCCTTCTGGATGGACGGTGAAACTTTGAAGCACAAAAAAAAGAAGAAAAAAAGAGAAACTGTCCAGATGACCTGACTGAAAATTGTTGGATTCCATTGGTTGAAAACATCTGACTCTAATTTCACCGTAATACTAACTGCTAATCCTAGATGTTCACATACTTTTGCCACTCACAAATATGTAATTTTGGATGATTTTCTTCAATAAATAAATGACCAAGTACAATATTTTTAACATTTATTTAAGTGGGTTCTCTTTATCTACTTTTTGAACTTGTGTGAAAATCTGATGATGTTTTAGGTCATAGTTATGCAGAACCATAGAAAATTCTAAAGGCTTCTCCAACTTTCAAGCACCACTGTAATTACAGAGATTTTTTTAATCACTTTTTAAATTTTTTTATTTTATTTTAACATTTTAGATCAACAATGAACAAGCAACCCCACCCCAGCATCTACCAAAGACAAATGAGAAACCAACAGGAAAAAAAGTGCTATATTTTATTTTAGATTGGGTGTTGACACATTAAATTTTTTACTACTGTGATTTGCATCTGATTCATAACTGCAGATTCACATGATTTCAGAGAAATTCTGCACATGTACAACTTCTTTATGTAAACTCACTCATTGCTCATTTGTTATAACCACATTTGATAATATGCTTGTAGATACATAAACTTAAAAAAAAGACTCATGAAAAATAACATTTTACATTTAAAAAAAAATCCCTCGTGGCGACCATCAACCTGCGCGTCAGCACTCTCCATTGTTTCCAGCTGGAGCCATTTCCAAAGCCGCTTCCTAGAAAGAACCTCAAGGAGGAAAATAAGCTCCCTAACGTTAACTCCCAGCCAGATGCTCCATTTACTTACTGCCTGCAGCTTTGTTCTCATTTCAGCAGGTGCCCAACTCTTCAAGAAGCTGGTGATCATACTGCTATGACCATCAGGGTTCCACAGCTGGGAAGGTGTTTTTTTTCTCTGATGAGTCTGAAACAGTGCTAGAGTGAAAACCATCCATGAAATAGATTATAGAAATAAAACATGCACAATGTTGTATTCACTAAATATGTACCAATATTGAGTACTGGTCTAATATAATAGTGCATATATTCAAACATTTTAAAGTGTTCTGACAGAAATACCACTTTATGGCAGTGTGATTCACCTCTCAGTTGAGTAGTCAAGAGTTAGAGGAGCAATGTGAGCCGTGTAGTGGTATTTCAAACCACATAGCAGTGACAAAAGCCAAATGAACAGCAAAATCTGCTCAGAAAATTTGTGAAGCGGAGAGATTTAATATAGAGCTTTCAACACAAGCATTTTGATCAAACAAACAAGTGCAGTATTAATAAGCTGAGTCAGGGCACTTGCGGGTTGGCCCATCTACAGTATAACTGGCACAGAGGTTGCTAAGGTGATAAAAAAAAAAGCTCTGTGTTGGTGGCAGGGCTCTAGGGGTGGATGTGATACGAGACGTTCTTCAAGGCTTTGGATGTTGCTACTGTCTGTTGATACACTTTTGCTCTATTGCATGGACATTGGGGGCAGTGCAACTGGAGTAGCAAGCTGGGGCAGTGGTTTCCCTCTTCAAAAAAGGGGGAATGGAGGACGTGTTCCAATTATAGAGGCATCACTCTCCTTTGCCTCCCCAGTAACGGGAGGCTAAGGAGTCTATATAGGGGTGCTGGAGAAGAGTCAGATCGATGGTCAAACCCTGGATTAAGGAGGAACAATGAGGGTCCCATCCTGACTGTGGAACACTGGAGTAGCTTGTTGCCCTCACTAGGGTCCTCACGGGGTCATAGGAGTTTGCCCATCCAGTCTAGATGTCTTTTGTTGAACTTGGAGAAGGTACTCGATCATAATCCTGTGAGGCATGCTCTGAGAGTATTGGATTGTGGACCAGTTGCTACGGACCATTCAGTGTTTCCCCCAGGTCACATGCCTTGGCAGGGTGCTCATCTCTTCATGGATTTTTGTCAATAGAGGGTGGGGGTGGAGACAGAGACATGTCTGTTATACGTTATTGCTGGCAGAGAGCCATACCCCTTCAATGTGGGAGTTGAACTCTGTCTTTTATGGACAGAATTCCATGGTGCAGCCAGGGGGCGGAGGGAGTCTGGTTCAGTAGCCTCAAGGGCGAGGCAAAGCTCCGCGCTGGACAGAGCGCCGCGCCACGCGCCTGTGCTGCGCGTGGGGGGTTCACAGCAGAGTACAGCGTGAAGCAGCGTGTGGCTCCAACGTTTTCGCTCCAAATACTTGATGTCATTTGAGCAGAAGCAGGGCGGAGCGTTTAGCTACGGGGACAAATTGAGGTCGCTGATTGGTCATTTGCTGACAGCCTACTGATTTGATTGACAGGTCGGGTCTGAGAACAAGTTCATTCATTCCTCCTCATCGGAGGAGGAAGTGAATGGTGACCGCTTCAAGCGATCACTTGACTTTTGGCAAAAAAACAAAAGAAAAGTCCAGATCAGCGATGAAGAAGAGGAATTTAATTCATTTGTGTGTCACACAAAACAGTCCGCCACCAGGGCAGTTTATTGTGAGACACCGCACGCGCGTGAGCGGTCGTAAAATTTGAGCTTGGCGCGTTCGCACGAACGTTCAAAGGCTTGTGCAAGCGCAGCTCGCACAGCGTGGCGCCGCGTGGCCTCGCGCTTGCGCTAGCGCGGAGCTATGCCTCGCCCTTCAGGGTTCCATCTCTGCTATTGCAGGTTATGTGGTCCTGATGGCCCATGCCATGATCTTTGACAGCTTTCACCGGAGCAGTCCACAGTCAAGTAGGAAGCAGCTGGGATCAGCACCTTCACATTAAGGCCCTGTACACACGTAGCCTGGTGTTTGACAAACGAATATCTGCGCAAAAAAAATATATCCGTACACACATGTTCGGATATTTAAAATGTTCATCTACATGTCCCCGTTTATTTTCACCACAGAGCGTTGTAAAGAATATGCCAAACCCGTAGGTGGCAGTGTAGTGCAGTCACAACCCTTCAAACCAACCACAACTTCCTGTTATTATTTCTTTTTTTTCTCCGTTCGTTTGTGTGGACAGACCGCGAGGTTGAACTACTATTAAATACCGTGTTGGAGTACAAAGTTAATAAAACGTAGGAAAATGTTGACTGGGAATCATGTCCGACTGGGAATCATGTCAGAGCAGGTATGTTGACATTTTAGCGCCTTTTTTTAGAGCATTATGTGACGTCAGCGCCGCTCCAGCTGTCTCGCAATTCTCCGGTTCTGAAAGTCCACACGCAAACTCGAAAGCGGAGAATTCTCAAATCTCCACTTTGGTCTGAGTTTTTTTATTATTCGTTTATAGTTACATACCCGGAGTTCACGTGTGGATGAAAGGCCAAACCGCATGATAAACTATTCGGTTTTACTGATATCTGGCTACGTGTGTATAGGGCCTAAGTTCCTCAGTTGGAAAAGGGTGGATTATTTACTCCAGGCTGCTGGTAAGGTTCTACCTCAAGTGCATAAGTTCAAGTTTCTCTGGGTTTTGTTAATGTGTGAGGGTATAATGGAGCATGAGGTTGACAGTTGAGCTGGTGCACCTTCTGCCATATTGCAGACTCTGCTGGTTCGTTGTGAATATGAAACTCCTTTTTTAATCCAATAAAAGACAAATGTAAAATAAGTTCAACCAAGTGGGGATCGAATCCGAGTCAAGATAAAGTTTGGAGGAGCAACCTGACTCGCTTCCAGTGAACCACCGAGGCGTGTTCACCAGTTTGACATTAGCAGCATCTCCATACCTTTTCTTTCCACCTCTCTTAACACATAACTTGTGTTGTGCGGGACTTCATAGGCAAAGTGGGTGGTTCGTTTGAACCCCACGAATCCCCCTGGCTACGCGCATGCACTTCCACCAGGAAGCAGTCAGAGAAGTGTTTTACAGACTTTAGCTCTGCAGCACATCCTGAAACAACAAGAAACTATTTAGAATAACCTCCTAGAGTTGATATGCTGGTGAAGATTCTCAGACATCCAGGACATGATAAAATCAAAAAAGTGTTCAATACAGAAACAACTGGACTTTATTTGTAACAGAAGACGTTTCGCTCTTCATCCGAGGAGCTTTCTCAATTCAAAGAGCAGAGTGTGGGAGTAAGATTTTAAAGGCTGAGATAAGATACACACATATCTATGTAGATTGACAAATCACACCTCACACCTTAACAGCAGGGGTTTCTTAAGGTATTTGTTAGTTTAATTCACAGATGAGGCTCCTCTGTTCCCATCAGGTGTGAAAATCGTCTTGGAATAAGTCCTAAAGCTGCATTATACGTTATTGAAAGTTGGAATCTGATACCTCCTCCCTGTTAAGAGAAGGCTTCTCCCTCTTAATATAAACAGCTTCCTTCACACCCCTCAAACCACCTGTGCTCTCGGTCCAAAATGTGCACATTCTGGTCCTCAAATGAGTGTCCCTTGTCTGTGAGGTGGAGGTGAACAGCTGAGTTTTGTCCAGAGGAGGTGGCTCTCCTGTGTTGGGACATTTGTCTGTGAATAGGCTGTTTAGTTTCCCCAATGAAGAGATCTGGACAGTCCTTACTGCACTGGACCACCTACCCTACACCACTCCATTTGTGTGTGGGTGCTTTGTCCTTAGGATGGACCAGCCTCTGTCTGAGAGTCCTACTGTGTTTGAAAAGTACTGGGATGTTGTGTGTGTTGAAAATCCTTCTGAAATTCTCTGATACTCCAGCCACATAAGGGATGACAATTTTTTTTCGTCTGTTCTCCTTTTTCTGTTCATTACTGTGTTTTGTAGATTTCCTTGCTGACTTGACAAAGGCCCAGTTAGGGTATCCACATGTTTGGAGAGATATTTCTGTGTTTCTGTTCCTTTTCCTTCCCTTCTGTCTTTGTGGGGATGTGTTCGGCCCGATGCTGTAAAGTTCTGATGACAGAAAGTTTGTGTTCCAGTGGATGGTAAGAGTCAAACAGAAGATACTGGTCTGTGTTGGTTGGTTTTCTGTAAACTTCAATGTTGGCTCCTAGAGTTGGGCAATAGGTTTTTTTCTCTTCAACAAAAGACAAGCAAAAACCCATCTCTCTCTCTCTCTCTCTCTCTCTCTCTCTTAAACAGCCTACAACCATGGACCCTACGGCAAACCGGCATGTTCAACATATCAGAGAACCTGACATCAAGCCTTCAGAATTTTTTGAGGGTGACACAAGAAAATGTGGTGGTTTTCTGCTTCAGTTCAATCTGGCATTTAGACGTGCTCCGGTAACTTACTTATCTGATTCTTCACGCGTGTCATACATTGTCGCCTCTCTGAAGGGCGAAGCGCTCCAGTGGTCCAACGCCTACCGCCGCCGACGTCCAGTTGAGGCCTTGCCGTTTGCAGAGTTCATCAGAGACTTTCTCAAGGTATTTGACTATCCTTTGTTGCAAGAGGAAGCCATCCAAAAACTATTTTCAGTCCAGCAAGGAAAAGAGACAGTGGCCAAGTTTTCTGTTCACTTCCGCATCATCACAGAGGAATCTGGTTGGGGTGAGACGGCACTAAGTAGTGCATTTCTTAACTCTCAATAGTAATATCAAGGACCATCTATTTACTAGAGAATTACCTTCCAATCTGGATGGAATCATAGCTTTAGCAATTAAAGTGGATAACAGAGCACGCGGCCATCAGGTTGAGAATAACTACAACTCCCATGAGCACTTGCCACCCGGAAATGTCTTACCTGCTCCGATTACGTCATCCTCCAAACCCAAACCGATGCAAATCGGACGCACTCGGCTGACACCGGAGGAACGACGGTACCGCATCCAAAACAAAGCCTGCCTGTACTATGGAAAGAAGGGACACACATTAACCGGCTGTTTTCTACGTGTAAAAAAGTGAGCCCACCAGTTAAACAGGAGATACTGGTGGGTACGATTGTTACTACTCCTACTAATTATTTGAAACTGCCCGTTACTCTGTGTGTTAATACAGTGAATTTCCCTGTCCAGGCCCTGGTCAACTCTCGTGCAGAACAAAATTTAATCAGTCACAGCTCGGTGGACGAACTTCAGATCCAGTACCTGAAACTGGACTAGGCTATCTCAGTTTCCACCCTCACTGGTCAAACTATATAATCTATTTCACACAAAATAATAAAAATTAAGCTGGTGAAGATTCTCAGTCGTCCAGGACATGATAAATCTGAAAGTTATGCACCATAACTCATGTTCCCTGAAGAAGGGAACGAGGTGCAACACGATTGCTATGGGAATCAGCACCCCCGCACGGTTACCTGAAGTAATACACTCACGCCTTAACGGCTACGGCGTCAGCATCGTGCCAGAGGCCCCGCCCTTTGGACATTTAAGCAGCTGACGCCGTCCATCTTTCTCTAAAATGCACTTCACCGAGCTTTCAGCATTGAAAAGGGCAGATGTGTTGCACCTCGTTCCCTTCTTCAGGGAACATGAGTTATGATGCATAACTTTCAGTTCCCTTTCATTCGGTCTCTCGGTGCAACACGATTGCTATGGGAACGTAATCCATTCACGCCCTTGAAATGCTCAGCAAAATGCATGTGAGAACATCTGCCTTAATACGACAGGCATTTCCCAGCCGCTCTCCACAAGGTATGTAGAGAGCACAACCTGAGAAGAAAAATGCCACATGTAGAAACATCGTCCTGATGTTACCACTGGACACAGATGAAAACACCAGCTAGAGACAGCATAAGTGTCCTCTGCTAGTGTGATTACTCATTATCCCCCTTTTTCCCTGGAAATCTTGAGAAGCAGGAGGAAAAGAGCAAGGGACCCGTTACGCCACTGGCAATCAGATGGCAATGTGGAGGTAGAAAACCCAGTTCAAGCACAGCAGGTCTCTGTAAGAAGGCAACTGCCATGGTATCCCTGAACATTGAGAAGTAGAGGTCACATTGTGAGCTAGCTCCGCATGGGGACAAGCCCAACAAGGTTCTTCCAAACCGTGACCAGACCTGATCCACGACTCGTGGGTTCAGTCTTATTCTGATTCCAAAAGAAACCCTCTGGAAAGGGCTTTCGCTCCGTAACTCAGTTCACTCGGAACCTGAGTCGCCCTGAGCGACAATAATCCTGGAGCGTACCAAGTGAGCATTCTTTGTGTCAGGCTGAGGAGGGCGTGGGATCTCGTCCCCCCTTCCCAGTCACTGAAGGACACCATGGTTTTGTAATAATATAGGACTTAGTAGTCAGTTTACTGACTTACCTATATTTAGAGAAGTTGGAGCAGACTTGATCTGACCCAAATTCATTCGCGAGTTCACCCTTTTTCCGGTATTAAATTGCTTTAAAGTGATTAGCCAGAAATGTAATTTCATGAGAGACTTCAATTTATGTTGGTCCACCAGAAAATAGACCTTTTATTGAAATAATCATAAAAGTACATTAAACATTTGTATCGATATTAGCTCTGATTCACTAACTACTTTGACAAGAATTCAAATTAAAAACAAACAGACAGTTAGAAACTTTTCTGTTGGCACATTTACTTAACAGATTAATGGCTTAAGAAAAATAAGAACAATGAGGAGTTTAAGGATTAGAGTGAAAGCTAAGTTAAAGGAAGTTAATTATTTTGAGCAGACAGGGTGGCACTTTCCCACCACGGGTTCAGCTGGGCTTTTCACACGTTCAGAACACAATCAACGCCTCGTTACATGTTGACGAACGTCTCTGGAGATAAGAGTTGAAGTTTTGTGGACACTAACGGACTGTGTTGTCCAGTTCACGTCCAAATGACTTCCGCGCGTGTGAGCTGATTCAGACGAGCAAAAAGAGCGCTTCTCCCGGCAGGAATAGAGCCAGCTACTGGCTGAGCTTTCAAAATAAAACTTTCCAGAAAACAAATTCTTTCAGAAGATGAGTGAATGAGGCACAGTAAGCTTTACTGTAACTCCAGCTGAAACGTGGGTCTAATTGACACAATGACCAGAACGTTTCCAGCGTTTTCCAGAGGAAAACAAACAGTTGTTAGAAAGTTCTCCCCTTCGACACCGAAGTCCAAAACGGAAGTAGGACTTTATATGGGGGGTGGAGTCTGCCCACCTCCTGATAGCTATTGGTTGGTTTAACAAAACAACGGATGGATTTTTCATCCCCATAGGCAGAAAGTCTCTGACGGACAACAGGAAAACTGTTTACAGAATCGGCCAGATGGCCGCTTGTGAGCACAGAGAATATTATGGCTAATTTCACAGACAACACAAAAGGAAGTTGCAAGTTGAAAGTTTACCCTGAACTGTGCCATAATATTAAAGCCTGCTTGTTCTTTAGAAATAAACCAGCAGAAGGTCAAACTCATGCAAGTAACAGATCATCATTAAATGGGCAGCACGGTGGCACAACTGGTAGAGCTGCTGCCTCTCAGCGAGAAGGTTGCCGGTTCAAATCCTGGTCCGGGGCCTTTCTGGGTGGAGTTTCATTGGCGTAGGCAAGGGGGGTTCGGGGGGTTCGAACAAACCGCCCACTTTTAAAGGAGAAGTTGACAATATTGAACTAATGTGCCTGGATAGCTCAATGGATAAAGCGTCTGCCTTCAGTCCCAAAGCTCGTGTCAAGTTTTTTTTTTTTAATTCATTCCAAATTAAAAAAGCACAAGAAAACTATTTACAAAACAGCAAGGAATAAAACAATGCATTAAATGAAAGGAATCAGACGAAGAAAATAATCTTATCTGCCCCTTCTCAAACTATTTTTTTTTCAAACACTCGATTCAAACAACTAATTTTACATTTGTCTTTTATTGGATAAAAAAAGTAGTTAATATGCCTGTGAAGAAAGAAGAATGTGTTAACCAAAGAATGTGTTAACCACAGGCTGTGGTTAACACATTCTTCTTTTTTTATCCAATAAAAGAGTGTTTGAAAAAAAAAATAGTTTGAGAAGGGGCAGATAAGATTATTTTCTTCGTCTGATTCCTTTCATTTAATGCATTGTTTTATTTCTTGCCGTTTTGTAAATAGTTTTCTTGTGCTTTTTTAATCTGGAATGAATAAAAAAATTAAAAAAACATTGTACCATGCGGTACTTGAACTCATGAGCTTTGAGACTGAAGGCAAATGCTTTATCCATTGAGCTATCCAAGCACATTAGTTTAGCATTGTCAACTTCTCCTTTAAAACGAACCGCCCCCCCAAAAATTCTGGCTACGCCCATGAGTTTGCATGTTCTCCCCGTGCATGCGTGGGTTTCCTCCGGGTACTCCGGTTTCCTCCCACAGACCAAAAAACATGCTTGTTAGGCTGATTGGTGACTCTAAATTGACCCTAGGTGTGAGTGTGAGAGTGGATGGTTGTTTGGTGTGAGTGAGACAGGTCCCTCTTGTAAATGAGTCCCCGTGACTCAACGAGGCTAGCCTGTATAAATAAAGGTTGAATGAAAAATGACAAAAATATACTGTAGATCAATTCTGAATTAACACACATTAAAAAGAAAGTTCAATCTGATTAATTGGTGTCCATTAATTCAAAATAATTGTAACAAAAATGGTGTCCAAGTCTCCTTGAGAGCTTCCAGAAAGTGTAACACTCAGAGTTCAGAGAGATGTGACGAGGTTTACCTCCAATACGGACATGAGAGTGCTATATCTCTACAGTTTTGTTATCTGATTATGCCAGGACGTGCTGTCCTGCAAGAGAAGAGTGTTTCAGGTTTAGTGAGGTGAAAGGCAAAAAGAGAAAGATGGACGGGCGTCAGCCGCTTAAATGTCCAGAGGGCGTGGCCTCTGGCACGACGCTGACACCGTAGCCGTTAAGGCGTAAGTGTATTACTTCAGGTAACCGCGCGGGGGCGCTGATTCCCATAGCAATCGTGTTGCACCGAGAGACAGACTGAAAGGGAACAAAGAAGGCGTTCAATACAGAAACAACTGGACTTTATTTGTAACAAAAGACGTTTTGCTTCCCATCCGGGGAGCTTTATCAATTCAATGAGGAGACAGTGAGAGAGAGAGAGAAGTTATAAGCAGGCTGAGCCACTGACACGCACCAACCTATGTAAATTGGAAGCTAACACACAGACATACTTGGGATAACTCGTGCCTGTGACCCATTCAAAGTTCAGTGTGTGAAAGCAGACCTTACAGAAAAAAAACCATTGTTGCCAACCTCTACATGGAGGAAGTGGAACAGAGAGCCCTAAACTCCTATGAGGGAACAGCTCCAAGACATTGCTTCAGATATGTGGATGATACCTGGGTCCAAATCCAAGCCAGGGAGGTGGAAGCTTTCAGACACATTAACTTTGTCGATAACAACATCAAGTTCACCAGAGAGGATGCTAATGACAACAAGCTGCCTTTTTTGGACTGTTTGGTTCACATGGAGGAAAAGGACAGCCTCAACATTGAAGTTTACAGAAAACCAACCCACACAGACCAGTATCTTCTGTTTGACCCTCACCATCCACTGGAATACAAACTTTCTGTCATCAGAACTTTACAGCATCGATCTGAACACATTCCCACAAAGACAGAAGGGAAGAAAAAGGAACAGAAACACATCCAAAAATCTCTCCAAATATGTGGATATCCTAACTGGGCTTTTGTCAAGTCAGCGAGGAAATTTACAAAACACAATAATGAACAGAAAACGGTGAACAGACGAAAAAACATTGTCATCCCTTATGTGGCTGAAGTTTCAGAGAATTTCAGAAGGATTTTCAACAAACACAACATCCCAGTACATTTCAAACCCAACAGGACTCTCAGACAGAGGTTGGTCCATCCTAAGGACAAAACACCCACACACAGAGTGGTGTAGTGTACGCAGTCCAGTGCAGCAAGGACTGTCCAGACCTCTACATTGGATAAACTAAACAGCCTCTTCACAGAAGAATGTCCCAACACAGGAGAGCTTCCTCCTCTGGACAAAACTCAGCTGTTCACCTCCACCTCACGGACAAGGGACACTCTTTTGAGGACCAGAATGTGCATATTTTGGACCGAGAGCACAGGTGGTTTGAGAGGGGTGTGAAGGAGGCGGTTTATGTAAAACGAGAGAAACCATCGTTAAACAGAGGAGGAGGTTTAAGATTTCAACTTTCTAAAACTTATGGTGCTGCCCTGCAGCTGATTCCCAGACGTTTCTCACCTGATGAGAACAGAGGAGCTTTGTTTGTGAATTAGACTAACAAGACTTTGACAGGTCCCTGCTATCAATGTGTGAGGTGTGATTTGTCAATTTACATACAGTAGGATGTGTGTGTGTTTTCTGTAAGGTCTGCTTTCACACACTGAACTTTGAATGTGTCATAGGCACGTGTTATCCCAAGTATGTGTGTGTTAGCTTCCAATTTACATAGGTTGGTGCATGTCAGTGGCTCAGCCTGCTTATAACTTCTCTCTCTCTCACTGTCTCCTCATTGAATTGACAAAGCTCCCCGGATGGGAAGCGAAATGTCTTCTGTTACAAATAAAGTCCAGTTGTTTCTGTATTGAACGCCTTTTTTGAATGAAAAATAAGGTTTGTGGTATCTGGAAATCACCAAGAACTGGGTGAATTTTTTATTGTTGAGACACCAGGGTCACCACTCATTTTGGGCTACCCATGACTAAAGTTACACAACCCTCAGATTAATTGGGAGGAGGGTCGTGTTGACAGTTGCCTCCGCTCAGCCATATCTCCAAGTCCCGTTAAACTAACACCCAGTGAACTCATTGATTTATCTACTGTACCTGAAGTGTACCACTCTTCAGCTCCGGTGTTCAGTAAACAAAAGGCTCAGTCGCTACCACCACACAGGCCATATGATTATGCCATCAAACTGCTACCCGGAGCTACATTGAGGCTTCATTAAAGAATGGAATCATCCGTCCGTCCAAATCCCCCATTTCTTCTTCGTGGCCAAAAAAGATAAGTCTCTATGTCCATGTATAGACTACCGAGGACTCAATCAGATCATAATTAAAAACAAGTATCCTCTCCCACTTATTGACTCGGTCTATGAGCAACTCTAGGAGGCAACTGTATTTTCTAAATTAGATCTTAGAAATGCATACCATCATGTACGCATACGCCAGGGAGATGAATGGCAAATCGCCTTCAATACTCCTATGGGCAACTTCGAATACCTGGTCATGCCTTTTGGCTTAACCAACGCCCCCGCCATATTTCAGACTCTGGTGAATGATGTGCTTCGGTACTTGCTCTGTGTGTTTGTCTTTGTCTACCTAGATGACATTCTTATTTATTCCAAGAATCGGGAGCAACACACTTATCATGTGAAATCTGTCTTACAGCGACTGCTAGAGAACCATCTTTATGTCAAGACCGAGAAATGTGAGTTTCACGTCTCTACAGTTTCCTTCCTGGGATTCATATTTGAGAGGGGACAGGTAAGGTCAGACCCAGATAAGATAAATGTTGTAGTGGATTGGCTCACTCCAACAACACGCAAGCAGCTTCAACGCTTCTTGGGGTTCTCTACTTTCACCTGCGCTTTATTAGGAACCAGTGGAGGCTCCTGAAATGTTCACTGGGGGGAGG
>JBBPBX010023188.1:0-40737 GCA_038048925.1 Garcialebias charrua | reverse complement strand
TGGTAAATGGTAAATGGAGCTTATTTATATAGCGCTTTCCAGCCCCCTGTGAGGAGCCCCAAAGCGCTTTACAATACCAGCCATCCACCCATTCATTCAGACATTCATACACCGGTAGTGGTAGCCTGCCTTGCAAGGCGCCATCCAGACCTACCGGGAGCAACTCGGGGTTAAGTGTCTTGCCCAGGGACACAACGACACATGGTGGGCGGATGCGGGATTCGAACCTCCAACCTTCCGATCAGGGGTCGACTGCCATTACCACTACACCACGGCCGCCCATCCATCCATCCATCCATTTTCTTCCGCTTATCCGGGGTCGGGTCGCGGGGGTAGCAGCCTAAGTAGGGAGGCCCAGACTTCCCTCTCCCCAGCCACTTGGAGCAGCTCCTCCGGGGGAATCCCAAGGCGTTCCCAGGCCAGCCGAGAAACATAGTCCCTCCAGCGCGTCCTGGGTCTTCCTCTGGGTCTCCTCCCGGTGGGACATGCCCGGAACACCTCACCAGGGAGGCGTCCAGGAGGCATCCTAACCAGATGCCCGAGCCACCTCAACTGGCTCCTCTCGATGTGGAGAAGCAGCGGCTCTACTCCGAGTCCCTCCCGGATGACTGAGCTTCTCACCCTATCTCTAAGGGAGAGTCCAGACACCCTGCGGAGAAAACTCATTTCAGCCGCTTGTATCCGAGATCTTGTTCTTTCGGTCACAACCCAAAGCTCATGACCATAGATGAGGGTGGGAACGTAGATCGATCGGTAAATTGAGAGCTTTGCCTTTTGACTCAGCTCTCTCTTCACCACGACAGACCGGTACAGCGCCCGCTTCACTGCGGACGCTGCACCTATCCGCCTATCGATCTCACGCTCCAGTTTTCCCTCATTCGTGAACAAGATCCCGAGATACTTAAACTCCTCCACTTGGGGCAGGACCTCCTCCCCGACCCGGCCGCCCATTAAACACATTAAACCCATTAAACCCATATAATTACACTCTTTTTTTTTTCATTTATAGATGGCCTCCCTTCTCACCTTATAGCCATCCTCTCACTCCAATATGTATTTTTTTTTATATAGAGAAAGAAAAGAGAAAGTAAGACAACAAAACAACAATTATCCACAAAAAGAGCACAAGGCAAACACACCCAACCTCCGTCCGCAATCCTGCAAAGCACATGACAGAACACAGCAACGAAACATACATGCATAAAGACTAATAATATTCATGACCTTGCAGTAGATTTCTATAAATACACAACAAAGCGAATGCTAACAGAAGAGTCCGTCTCTAAAAACACGAATAAAAAATCGAATTTTATCTCAAATGTTTCATCCAGGCCAATAGTTAGTACATTAAACCCATATAATTACACTCTTTAAGCAGAAAAAATATCCACAGAGTGGTTTCGGAGCTATTTATAACGTTATAAACTGAAGCTAACGCTAATAAAAGATACTTTTTTTAAATCTCAAACATCTAATAAAGCTACTCACTTGTAAATGTCCATACAGTGATTACATTCTGTAAGTTTCAGATTGGGGTGTCTATGAGTGCACACCTATTTCTCCAGCTCCCCGGGCGCTTTCGGGCTGCTCACTGCACCACCTGGTAGGTGGTTGGGTTAAATGCAGAGACGAATTTCGTCTGTGTATGGGAAACATACGCAGATGACAGGAATAGACATTATTATTATTATTATTATTATTATATATCCACCGAGTGGTTTCTGAGCTATTTATAATGTTAAAAACAGAAGCTAACTGAAGCTAACGCTAATAAAAGATCTTTTTTTTTTATATCTCAAACATCTAATTACGGTAAGCTACCCTGATGCATGCTCAATAATCCAGGTAGAAAAATCTAAAAAAGCTAAGTCTGGTCCTCTGGACATTCAAAAAATAAAACTAAACAAAGCAACAACAACAAAAAAAAAAGTAGAGGAACAGAGGACCAGACTTAGCTTTTTTAGATCTAATAAAGCTACTCACTTGTAAATGTCCATACAATGATTACATTCTGTAAGTTTCAGAAAAATCCGCTGAGTGGTTCTTGACTTATCTTGCAAACAAACAGCTAAGAAACACAGAGCTAAAAGAAGTTACCGTACCTTCAGACCAGGAGGCCGACAGAGTCAGTCCAAGCAGAGGAGATTTTTTCGGACACATGAGCTGGAAACGGTCGGTGTACTCCTCTGGAAGTGTCCCCCTAATGGACAAAAGTGGTACTGCACCATTTTCTGCCAAAATGAAAAACGGTCATAACTGAGCCAAAAATTGGTCTAAAAATATGGGGGAAAAATCCATAAATAGCTTTCACCGGTGTATAGGTCGCAGGCCTTGGGAAAAAAAAACAAAACATAAAAAGGTGCGACCTATACACCGGAAAATACGGTAAGCATGTGTGAACTGCAGCTGCAACTCCGACAGACTTCAGCCTCCTTCCCTGAAACAGAACATTAATACATCAGCAGTTTATCATGTCATTAAAGACACAGGCCCAGTCTCAGATGTGGAACAAGATGGCTAAAGCTTTGGCCATCTTGTTACCTGCTAAGATATGATAAGCTGCAGCTTTATTAATATCACAACACCTCACTGTTCCTCTCATAAGGCACAACACAGCTAAAGGAGTTCTAAACAGTGGTTTATTTCAAAGGAGACAGGTCTGTCGACGAAAAGATAAAACTGAATCCTTTTTTAAATCTCTTTTGGTAACAGAATTAAACCATCTACCGGTATGTAACATTGTGTCATGAGATTTCTTACTCATCCATCCATCCATTTCCGTCCGCTTATCCGGGGTCGGGTCGCGGGGGTAGCAGCCTAAGTAGGGAGGCCCAGACTTCCCTCTCCCCAGCCACTTGGAGCAGCTCCTCTGGGGGAATCCCAAGGCGTTCCCAGGCCAGCCGAGAAACATAGTCCCTCCAGCGTGTCCTGGGTCTTCCTCTGGGTCTCCTCCCGGTGGGACATGCCCGGAACACCTCACCAGGGAGGCGTCCAGGAGGCATCCTAACCAGATGCCCGAGCCACCTCAACTGGCTCCTCTCGATGTGGAGAAGCAGCGGCTCTACTCCGAGTCCCTCCCGGATGACTGAGCTTCTCACCCTATCTCTAAGGGAGAGTCCAGACACCCTGCGGAGAAAACTCATTTCAGCCGCTTGTATCCGAGATCTCGTTCTTTCGGTCACAACCCAAAGCTCATGACCATAGATGAGGGTAGGAACGTAGATCGATCGGTAAATTGAGAGCTTTGCCTTTCGACTCAGCTCTCTCTTCACCACGACAGACCGGTACAGCGCCCGCTTCACTGCGGATGCTGCACCTATCCGCCTATCGATCTCACGCTCCAGTTTTCCCTCATTCGTGAACAAGACCCCGAGATACTTAAACTCCTCCACTTGGGGCAGGACCCCCTCCCCGACCCGGAGATTTCTTACTATTTTAAATATTTAAACTGGTTAACTTTTGTAATTTGTACTCACTGAACATATAATATAACATTTTGTACAAGTCTTCTTTAAATCCACTCTCATATGGGTAATTTTCATATACATGTATTTTCAGATTGCTTATAGTGAAATTGAAAGCTTTTGTGTCACAAAACCTGCTTTTTGTCATCAATATTAGTGAAATTTAATATTTTAAACTACAAGCAACATCATACTGGCTCTAGATTGTCTGTCATCCTTTTTTTAACATCATAAACCTTTATCTTATCCTGTTTTTCAACTTCTCTTAACCCTCCCCTTCTGTTTTTCATCGTGCTGACTTGTTGACTTCTGGCTTCCGTCATCCTCTATGGCCAGGAGGTGTGTATGCTGACATTTGGTGACCTAAGTTCAGCTAGGTTCTTACAGGGAAAAAACAGAAAAGAGACAAGTTTCAGCCCAATAATTAAACCTCCTGTTACTTCATTATGTCGAGAAAAAACAATTGGAACTGTTTTTGTGTGTTGAACCTCTGAGGAGAAGGCAACCGCTCTCATATAAGTGCAGTAGTAAAAGTAATGAGGCGAAGAAAAGTGACACAGGAAAAGGGTGTCTTCAGTTGTTCATTAAAGGAACATTGTTGAAAAGAAAGTGGTCAGCTGAAAGGGGCCATGTTTGTTTTCTGAAGAGCATCTGGTCAGGCTTCAGCCTGAAGCATTTGCTTTGCATCCTGCAAAAGAGGACTTAAAAGTCAAATGGATGCTTGGCTGATGGAAAACTGCATTTGCATTTCCAGAATCTAAACCTCCCTTTATCCCTCTGCTCTCTTTTCTCTCCTGTTCAATGTCAGAGCCTTTGGGTATCATTGGTGAGAGAAGTGCATGCTGGTAAACCATGAGCAGTGCTGCGTCTCGGTTGGTCAGCAGAGGAGAGGAGGGAGCACGGCTGGGTTGTGGCTCATGGCCCCTGCAGCCTGCCATCTTTCATTGGTGCTCTCAGGTCTTTTATAGTTTGCTCTGCCAGTTACTGCCGCTTCATAAAACCTCAATGGCCAAACACAATGCCAGGCAGGAGAGGGTTCATGGCTAAACTTGAATCACTGCTTCAGTCCAGTCACTTCTGGTAAACCACAAAACCCTAATGAGACAAGTGGCAAATTCCAATTTTCCCTCCTGCTGCCTAAAGCCTAGGATATAGTTGACGCGTCGCATAGGGCGCGCGGCCAAAGTGACGCAATTGCGAAGTCCCCGCCCCCGCGCTTTGGCCAGCGCGTTGGTTTCGCGCGTGGTCGTGCACCTCCCAGATTTTGAAGCTCCGCAAGCCTAGCGCGCGCGCCGAATTGATTGACAGGTCGGGTAGGGACCTCACCGACAGCCTTCACGCCAGAGCCTGCAGCTGTCTGCGCCGCTGTGGTCGTGGAAACGGCGTCGCGACGCATGGAGGAATGTTTTTTATGTGATTCAACTGTATTAAATTCCCCGAGCGAGCGGAAAGCTATTTGTTTTTGTTGTGTGACGTCAAACAGTTCTTCTTCTACGGTAGATTTCTTCTTCTACACCCTTTCTTGCAACATATGCACAGGTTTTAGAGCGTACTGCCTCCTGCTGGTCAGTAAAAGAACAGCACTTTGCCATGCGCTGCCGTGCCACACTATAAACGCATGCACAGTGCGCGCGCAGCACGCGCGCTCCAGCTTGCGGACCAAAGCGCGACAGTAGCCGTGTTTCCATCAAGGTTTCTAGGTGCGCATTTTGAAGTATCGCAGCAGAAAAGCTTAATGGAAACGGCAAAATACGAAGTTACTTCCTGAAATTCGCCAAAAAGTTTATACGCTCGCTTGAGGTGGTTTTTGGGAGCTGCGAAACCGAGCAGCTGCGCAAAACGACAGATGGAAACACATTTGCCGACTCGTGCTGCCGTAGCGCACATTCACGTCACGTGACTGATCAGCTGTTTCCGCTCCGAACAGCATGTAACTCGCTAAAACTAGTTGGCATGACAGAATAAATACAACTCGCCCGATAGCAACACGTACCTGAAATATTCTCTCCATTTTGACGAGATGTGTGGCCGGGTTCTGTTGTCAACCGCTACTTCCTGTTTACTCTCTGGTTTACTGTAGACATGCGCAGTGCTGACGTCTGACGTAATGACGCTGACGTCTGACGTAATGACGCTGTGCGCGGCTTGGAAGAAGCGCTTCAAGCCAGCAGATGGAAACACTTCTGATCTGCATTAATTTGTATTTACATATTTGCGAGGTAGCTCAAAAATCGAAATGAAAATGGATGGAAACCCAGCTTATATCTGAGGCTTTAAGGCTCGGATATAGTCGCGCTTTGGTCCGCAAGCTGGAGCGCACGTGCTGCGCGCGCACTGTGCATGCGTTTATAGTGTGGCACGGCAGCGCTTGGCAAAGTGCTGTTCTTTTACGGACCAGCAGGTGGCAGTACCCTCTAAAACCTGTGCATATGTTGCAAGAAAGGGTGTAGAAGAAGAAATCTACCGTAGAAGAAGAACTGTTTGAAATCACACAACAAAAACAAATAGCTTTCCGCTCGCATGCTGAACTGTTGTCTTTATTTGCGGCTTTCAATGCATGGAGTCAGCGGAGGAGAAAGCGATCACGTGACTTTTGGCGAAAAAACAAAAGAAAAGTCCGACTCCAGATCAGGAATGAAGGAGAATTTTAACATTTTGTGTCACAAAACATTCCTCCATGCGTCGCGACGCCGTTTCCACGACCACAGCGGCGCAGACAGCTGCAGAATCTGGCGTGAAGGCTGTCGGTGAGGTCCACACCCGACCTGTCAATCAATTCGGCGCGCGCGCTAGGCTTGCGGAGCTTCAAAATGCACGACCACGCGCGAAACCAACGCGCTGGCCAAAGCGCGGGGGCGGGGACTTCGCGATTGCGTCACTTTGGCCGCGCGCCCTATGCGACGCGTCAACTATATCCTAGGCTTACCTCTGCCATCTTCCCTTACACTAGCTCCTTTTACATACACCTCAGCATTATGACCATTAATTGTACTGTTAGTCCTAATAAATGGTAAATGGAGCTTATTTATATAGCGCTTTCCAGCCCCCTATGAGGGGCCCCAAAGCGCTTTACAATACCAACCATCCACCCATTCATACACACATTCATACACCGGTAGCGGCAGACTGCCATGCAAGGTTTGCTAATATGCAGTTGAGTTGCACATAGGGAATTTGTTCACATTTTTAACCTATGCCACTGCAATGATTGTTTCCCCAAATACTAAATTACTTTAAACATAGGGTTCTCCCTAAACCCAAACACACCCACAGCTTTTTATTCTGCAGGAACTCAAGTTTGCTGTAGCTGTGTTGCCAGGCTTTTTGAGGAAAAACGGCAACTATTTTTTGAACTACAGTAGTCCCTCGTTTGTTGTGGGGGTTACGATCCGGACCCCACTGCAATAAGTGAAAATTTGTGAAGTGGGAATGTTACATTTATTATTAGTATATATAATATATATAATATATATTATATATATAATATATAATATATATTATATATATTATATATATATAATATATAATATATAATATATAATATATATATATATAATATCAGAGTCAGAGTCAGAGAGAATTTATTGTCATTTGCACCGCATGTAGTACATGTGTTGAAAACGAGATTATGTACACAGGGTCCCAGTTACATCCAACAACAAATGCAAGAGAAATACAATAATAACATCTAGGATTNTCAGAGTCAGAGTCAGAGAGAATTTATTGTCATTTGCACCGCATGTAGTACATGTGTTGAAAACGAGATTATGTACACAGGGTCCCAGTTACATCCAACAACAAATGCAAGAGAAAAACAATAATAACACTTATAATAATATAATAATATAATATAATAATATATAATAACTTATATTATAAAATATAATATATTATATTATAATATATAATAACTTATAATAATACTTGTTTAACAGTTGAAACAAATATATAAAAAAGGCTTTAGTACTGCAAAATTTTACTCACTAGCTCTACCGAAATAGTGTCTCGGTTCCTGTCAGGTAGACCTACCCTGCCGGACCTACCCTGCTGGTTCTGGTCTGGCTGGCTCTCTGCAGCCCTTGAGCACCAGAACACTTTTGGAGGGAACCGGACCTTCGGATGGCCAGAACGGGACTACACGGCGGTCAAGATGGAGTCCAAATCTGGATGGGGGGTGTCCCGGTGGGCTCTGGGGAGAACGCCAGACCTCTAGGCGGCGCCTCCCTGCTCGGAAGGCCTCATGGGCCGACAGGCGGCACTCACATTCACAAATGAGTCTTGAGGTCCAGTTCTGGTTCGGTTCCCGGTTGGTTCTATGTGGCTCTCTGCGTCTGCTGGGCGCCAAATTACTATGAAAAAGAACTAAACTTTTTCGGATCGGATCAAAACTTTCCCTCCTTGTCAGCAGAAAGCAACGGGGCTTCTGGGTGGGGCACTGTTGGCTTCTGGGAAATGTAGTCATTTTGAGTGGCAATACAGTGTAGGCTTACTGATAAAAAAACTACAAAATGGCAGCACCTTTCCAAAGTTTTTCATTAACTTTTTACTGTACAGTATTCTGTACTGTCTCAGTCATAAGAGTACCGGTAATATTAAAGTTGACGATTGTGTGTTGTGTACAATTTTTTTCTTAGTTTTTCTTGTGTGCAATCTTACTTTGAAAAACTACAAAAGAGCGAGTCCGCAAAAGTCGAACTATAAAATAGCGAGGGACTACTGTACTGGAAAACAACAATCCCTATGTTCTTCATAAATAAGAAAGTCTAAAGTTGATTATAAGCAGTGATGTCAACTTTAGTGACAGCCTTGTCACAAAAGTTGACAAGGAAAAAGCTTTCTGTTGTCCATCTGTGTGTGTCACAATGGGCTGTGAAAACTTTATTTACGTCTCTACAGGTCTGTAATGTCCGTATAAATTCAAATTTAATTTTATTATTGCTCACCCAAAGTTTAATTACCTAGTTCTGGGTCAAATGATGTGTAACAGCTTACGTGACAGCGTTTTATTCTGAGTAATTTTCAAACCCACGCACAGGATTCCACACAAATATGGTGTCACCCTAGGCAAAGTTAGGAATTGTGTGCATTAGCTGAATGTAGGGATGCACGATATTGGATTTTTGGCTGATATCCGATATGCCGATATCCATCCATCTATCCATCCATTATCTTTTCCCCGCTTCTTCCATTTTGGGTCACGGTGGTCACCGGTGCCCATGACCAGCAATCACTGTGCGAGGGGCGGGGGACACCCTGGACGGGTCACAACTCCATCACAGGGCCACAAAGAGACAAATGAGACAAACAACCATTCACTCGATAATTTTGTGCATCCCTAGCTGAATGTAAACATAATGGTGTGAAATCCTCCAGAAACTAACAGTACAAAAGCATTGGTGATGTTTTCTGTAAGACAAAAGGTAACTGATAAAAAGTTAGCTCACTCTGATTGTTTAATACACAGTTTTACTTCATTATGAAAATGTTAGGATTGTTTTTTTTTTTCATAGAGGAACAAACCTACATTTGATTGTTCCACTTGTTCTTGTGATTCCCCTACAGCGGTAAAGTTTAGTGAATGTAATATATTCTTAGTTCATGACTCAGATCTTACTGATGTTTTTTTTTTTTTTGTGTGTTTTTGTTGGATGTAACTGGGACCCTGCGTACATAGTTTCGTCCCACCTCATGTACCACGTGTGGTGTATGACAAATAAATCTCTGATTCTAAAGCAGTATGATGGGCTCATTTATAGAGCATAGCAGAGAGGATGAAGAAGCACAATCAAGCTCACAACTGGACTAATATTTGAAAAATGCTGTGTGAATAAATCTTGGCCTTATAAAAGACAAAAACTTACGGTACTCATATTTTGTTGTACCCAAACTTGATTTCCCTTGTAGTGAAAAATACAGTATTTGTCCATCTATCAAACTTTACTGCATCATCTCGCAACTACCAGCATATTTTATTTTATTTTTATTATTGTGACCTGCTTCTACAATTGTGTAGACACGCAACATTTGCTAACATGATAAACCTGTAACTTTACCCAGGTTGAGTCAGGTCGTCTGGACGGTTTCTCTTTTGTTGAAACGTCTTTTTTTTTTTTTTGTCTTTTTTTTTTGTCTTCTTCAGTCTGGAGCTGCAGCTCCTCAGACTGAAGTATTTTGGACTTCAATAAAGAAGAATCCATCCAGTGGACCTGACTCAACCTTGCTAGATTTATGTACCTGGATAATTGAGCATGTACCGGCAACTTTTTTTTTTTTTTACTTTGTGCATATATCTTTTGTTTGTAAAAGTACTTGTTATTTTGTTTTTTGTTTTAAGTGCATTAACTTTGATCCCTTTTTTTCCTCTCTTTTGACCAGGAACTTGAGAGAGCCGTGTCAGAACAGGACTTTGATTTCCTCTGTGGTCTGGTTGCCTGTTTGTTGCAAGGATGTTACCAACGGTCAGACATCACGTAAGTACCGTACTAAGTTTGGTGCATTAAAGATCCTAGACCTAGAGTATTACCAACATGCCATGTAAAAGCACACACTGGTGTGGCACTACGCTGCCTCTCTTTAGGAAGTAGAAATGAGAAAATATGAGTCACAGCACCACAGTAAGCAACAACTTCAGGGAAATATTTTTACCTTTGTGTGGAAAATATTTGTTGGTAAGATGGTTCTCCCACTCAAGATCAAGTTTTATATTAATTATGTTTATTATATATACAGTATACTTAAGTTGGCACACCCTAAAAAGCCTCAAACTCAACATTATAGTATTTTTTACACTAAGTATGGCCAACTGGGTTAAATATTACCACCTAAGAAAAAAATTGACCACCTTAAAATGTCATTGGCGACGTGTACTTAATAAAAGGGTTGAGAAATAAATCTCAAGTAGTTCACTGCTTCTCTTGCTTAAAAAAATGATATCCTTTGTCTTAGAACTGTAGAACTAAAATGTAACAAAAGCCCTATTCGCATGGGATTAGTTTTACCTAAGGACCACGTGTAATAATTAAATTACTTCCCAACGTCAGCTTTTTATGTGGCGCATTCGCACGGGATAAGCAATCCTGCGATTTAGCTGAAATTTACGGACATCTTCCAGTTATGATGTTAACGAGCTACGTTGTCAGGACAGGGCCGGTCCATAATAATGTGCTTAATGTGCGGGCCGGGAAAGTCTCAGGCTTTGATGTAGTTTTACGAATCAGCACAAAGAAAACTAAAGAATGCACAATATAAAATTGTGTTATAATCTACTTGTTGAGGAGGAGGCAGGTCCAACCAGTTCATAAGAGGTAAAAAAAAAACACGTTAAGCTCATATGGTAAATGGAGCTTATTTATATAGCGCTTTCCAGCCCCCTGTGAGGAGCCCCAAAGCGCTTTACAATACCAACCATCCACCCATTAATCCACACATTCATACACCGGTAGCGGCGACTGCCATGCAAGGCGCCTTCCAGTCCTACCGGGAGCAACTCGGGGTTAAGTGTCTTGCCCAGGGACACAACGACACATGGTGTGCGGAACCGGGATTCGAACCTCCAACCTTCCGATCGGGGGACGACTGCCATTACCACTACGCCACGGCCGCCCTGGACAACCTGTCACTGGCCGCGCGCGTCCGCTAACCCGCCAGTTAAAATGAACTTTCGACCTGTCCAGGGTGTCCCCCGCCTCTCGAACAGTGATGGCTGGACATGGGCACCAGCGACACCCGCTACCCGAAAAGGAAGAAGCGGTTAACTATAATGGATGGATGGGTCAGCTGATCACGTATGCATCTCCGCACCTCCTGTCATCTGCGATGAAGGAAGTAGCAGCATAAAAGCCGAAGCAAAAAAACAACAACATAAAAATTAATTAATTAATTAAAATTAATAAAAAAAAGCCAAAGCGAGCAGCGCGTTCATTTAAAATAGCTTGTTTTGTCTATTTCCCAAATGATTTTGCTTGAACAAAAACGAAAAACACCTCATTACATGTCAGATCTGGCTCTTTTCTGTCCAAATCACAGAGATACCCAGGCACATTGGATTAGTATTACAGGTAGTCCTCGACTTACGACGGCCTCGAGTTACGATGTTTCGCGGTTACGACACACCTCCCATTAAAAAATAATAATAATTTGAAAAAAATTATTTTGAAGCCGATTTATGCAGTTTCCGGCAGTTTCCGGTTTAGCTGCGGAGGCTACAGCTTGCCCTGTACTCTCTAAAAAAGCTAAGTCTGGTCCTCTGGACATTCAAAAAACAAAACAAAACTTGTTGGAGCAAACTGGACAGGCAGCAGCTGTGGAAAAGTAGCTGTTTATGGACG
Source organism: Garcialebias charrua (assembly GCA_038048925.1). Taxonomy (NCBI): domain Eukaryota; kingdom Metazoa; phylum Chordata; class Actinopteri; order Cyprinodontiformes; family Rivulidae; genus Garcialebias; species Garcialebias charrua. The sequence goes on along the minus strand of JBBPBX010023188.1, from coordinate 28,946 downwards.
TAAACGAATGGAGAATACGGAGGAGGGAGGGAGGAACGGAGAAAATGGCTTCACCAACATTCCAGAGTAAGAAATTAACTATTTTTTTCCCTTCATTATGGCTCTGAAATGTATGTGTTTTTTGATAATTATGTAGGGTACTATGTTAGGATAGGCTAAGTGCTTGGTAAAATACAGTACTGTACGTATAAGGTGCAGTTTGGACGTATGTTTTGAGTTACGTCGAAATTTGCTTTACGACAGAGCGTAGGAACGGAACTCCATCGTAAGTCGAGGACTACCTTTCCTTTTTTATCACGAGACCTACGAGTTCAGCAAAATATAGTAGGTAATTTGCAGGGGAATTTTTATTTTACAAATTACTGACATGGCTGATTCGCACGGATTAACAACACAGACAATCTCAGTACTTATTACTAGCATGTGATCCCTAGGTAAAACGAATCCTGTGTGAATAGGGCTAAAGACATGCAAAGTCTTTTTATTTTTTTATTAAACATCTGAAGGTCCATGTAAAATTGTAATTCAGCCAATTTTTAACTTCTAAAAAGTAAACTTTACATCATAAGATTTTTAAAAAAAAAAAGAGCCATAGCTTCCAGGAACCTCCACAGAAGCTGAGTCACTGACAGAAAAGCTTCCCAAGGAGTCAGAATTTACTTTAGACCCTGTTAAGATGGTGTGTTGTGATCACCGTTTGCTCTATATGAAAGCAGAGAAACCTTTCTCTCCCACATGTTTTCACAGTGGAAGAAAGTGACTTTGTTACTGAGGCTGGTATTCAAATCCACAGATGTATTTATTTGCAGCTGGGGATCCCCCTTCTACACTGTCCTCAATCATTAAAGGTGGCAGGGTGCTACAGTGAAGTGATAAGCGCAGAGGCCGGAGCAATCCAGTTTTTCCACCCAGGCAGCCAGTTACAGGAAGACAGCCTGCTTTATTGGACTGGACAGACGCTGGCATCCCGGGGGCTGGCTGTTCAGCGCTGGCCTTTCACAAAGCTGCCCTTTTCATCTGCACGCGTTAAACGCTCTGCCGGAGCAGTGAGAAAGGTGGGAGGGAGGATGTCTGAGAAACGAGGGGACAGAAAGGAGGGGAGAGATGGGGCAGTGAGAAAGGGGGAGTCTAGCTGTGTGAAAAGTGTACACTGCTCTTTCAAGATAAGCCATATTTTAATGTCCCTTTTTCTGTGTGCTGTTGCAGAAATGCTCAGATAAACTCCTGCCCCGAGCCCCTGGGCAGGGGCTTATCTGACTAAGTACTGAAAAGTACAGATGCATCTTTTTTATTCCCGAACCCATTTGGAACTGAGATGCATACTTTGCTCCAAGTGACACTTAGTGCCGTCATATCCTTTCTGAAAAATGAGTTTGAACCTTTTTTTAACATGCGGGAATACTTGAAGGAGCTTCATTAGCTCTATGGTCAGTGTCTGGGTCTTGTAATCCTGCAACTGAAGCTTCACTGTGGTGCAGTTTGTCCTCAGAGACAGTTTATTGTCGCTGTGACATGTCATGGCAGCTGTTGTACAATCACCTGTTGGCTGTTAAACACAGACTTTGGAGAATCAAACAAATATACTTATTTTATTTATATAATTACATTTAAATAAATGATCAGCATAAGCCGCTGTGGGATGTGGTGGCACAGAGGTTAGAGAAGGTGGGCCTGTGACTAGAAGGTTGCTGGTTCGACTCCATGGCCCAACAGCATCAAAATGTGGGTGGGAAAGGTGAAACACCCACACCTGCCTCCACCCTCATTTGCCTCACTCTAGGCCAGGGGTTTCAAACCCACTTACACAAGGGGCCCAAAATAAAATAAAAATTTGAACGAAGGGCCGATTTCAGGATCTTCATTAACTCAAGTTTGTCCAAAAAAACCTCATGGTTTAAAGAGATTTTTGGTCTAAAGAGATTTTTCCTTGCTCGTTAGGACGATAAGGACAAGTAAGGCATTGGCCACATGTTTGCTCCTGGTTTGATAAATTTGGTTGTAGCTTTTATTTTCTGCCCAGACCTTGCTGCTCCGATCTAGCTGATTTCCAGTCAAAACATTTCAGTACGTCCTTGTTTGAAAACCAAAGTAAACAGAGATTATTTTGTTTTCTTTTGGACACAAACTGACTTTTATAGGAGTACAGAGACTGGACATTGCCCAGTCTGCCCCTCTTCAATAAAAAAGCAAACAAAACAAAAAAACCACTGAAAGTCACGTGCGCAAATATATCACCAATAGTTCGTAGGGCTGACTATGGTTGATGGAAAACAACTCTATCATCCAAAGTTCAAAAATCACAGGGAGGTTGGGATGCGACCAAGTGGAAGGGTGGTTGATGTTTTTGTTTTCACATCTTTAGCAGCTGTAATGAACTGGTCATATGCAGATGCATCCATACATTTATTAATTTACTACATGCCCTGACATTCATGGGAAGACAGCAAGTTGAGCACTCTCCTTGAATAATGCTAGGTAACGCAGACTTTAAAGAAAAATCTAAAACATTTTTGAAAACCTGTGCTGAATAAGTCTGAGCTATGCACCAGAAGACATGATTGTTCTGTAGATATGTTGAAACAAACAGACATTTACAGCGATACACTTGAATTGTTTTAGCCCTCAGACATTTAGCAGTTACCTGGATGACATCATCAGCTACCGGTGGGAACTTGAAGAAGGGAAGCCAAACCCACTTCATGAGGGCCCGTTTGAGAACCTCCCACCTCGCACTCAAGTGGAAATACTGCATCGACTCTGTGACTACCGCCTAGATGCTGCTGATGTCTTTGACCTGCTAAAGGTATAGATCAAGAAATAATATTTTGTCCTACAGGTTGCCAACGCCAGCAAAGTTACATCAGTTAGTGTCGCAAATGGTCCTCCTTTGACAACTTCAGTTTTTACAGATTCCAGATTTGCAGACACCCAAAATAGTCAGTAATTTTTTTCAAGCTTTACAACAACTTATTATATAACTCAGGGAACATTATTGGATTATCTTATAAAGTTCCACTTTAATTCATACCTGCAAACTTGTCTCTTGAGGTGTGGTAGATGGCATAAGAAAAAGCCCCCCTAAATTCACTATTGGTGGTGATTAAAATGTCACCTGTTCATTTGGGTAAAATTAATATTCTTATTTTAAACATGCAGTTCAGTGTCTCCATTGTGTAGCACAATGGCAAATTGTATTGCAAATAAAACTACATCAAAAATTAACTAAATAAAAGTCAAGTGCTCCCCTAAAGTCATTGTTTGTGCTAAATTGTGTCACATTAATGTCATGATCTTAGCCATAGGAGTGAGTTTAAAACAGGATGATGCCTATATGGACTAGTTAAATGAGGTTTCTCTAACATATCCTGATGCATGCTCAATAATTTCAACAATTTACCTTTTTTTTTTAATCCATCCAGAGGACTTGAATTACGTAATTTAGTTAGATGTCTCTAAAATAGTTGTTGAATATGTAGTTATATGTTTACATATGTAGTGTACCAGAGTGCTTAATTTACATATTTAAAAAAAAATCACAAAATCTTCTGGGGGGTGGGGGTGCATGCGCTAGGTTTGTCACCTTTTTCATTCCCTTCTGAGTTTGCAGGTACTGACATGTAAATTATAGTTCAGAATCAAAAGCAAATGTTCAAAAAATGTCTGAATGAGTTCAGCTAAGATACAGTTTATAATTACTGCAAAGGTAGTATTTTTAGTTATGTTCTAATTTTTTGATGGTATTTTATTTTTCCTAATTTAATTATTTATTTATTTATTTAAGCAACATCCCAGTTTCAGGTCATAAACGCTCTCTGTGAGAGAGGTAAAGTGTCTCATATCTGTGTATGACTCACAACTTTGTAGGCTCAAAGGTCTGAATGGCATAATCCACTAAATGCTTATGACGTAAAACACAATACAGTATGAGAAAGATCATGTCTCCACCCTTGCCTCCCACAGGGCCTGGATGCAGACAGCCTGAGGGTGGAACCTCTGGGGCAAGATGGAAATGGAGCCCTCTACTGGTACTTTTATGGCACTCGAATGTACAAAGAAGAGCCACTTCAGCGAAAGGAAGTTCAGTTCAGGTGAAAATCAGCAGCATCTGTGTATTTTTGTTCAACATAGCATAACTGAATATTGTCATGGGACATGTTTTCTGTGGTTTAGTTGTGGATGTGCAAACTGCGTAACTGGTAAAAGCTTAATGCTTATATTCAGCTTTGTTAACGAGTCAGTTTCTCATTACTTGTGGAATGGCTGATTTAAACGTTTTTATATTCTTTGTGTGCTTTCAAACAGTGAAGCAATTGATCTATCGCTGCCAGAGAGGAAGAAGAGGGGAAGGCCACCAAAAAAGAGAAAGTTTGAAGACCAGTATCTAAGGTTGGGGGAAAAACAAACTATTATTGGGTAATGTGGAGAATTAGTGGTGCGTGGAACAATTCATATGATACACAGATGTCCTAACAATAATAAACATCACAGCAGCTAAATGGATATTTTCCACCTGGTCTTTATATACCGGTACTTATATTATTGTTATTAAAACAAAAGGCTTTATTGTCCTAGAAAATGATACAAGGTGAGATTTAAGAGTTCGAGTACTGGTAATTAGTAAAATATTTATTTAAAGCTTTGTCTTTAATAATATGCTGCTGTAAATCCATCCATCCATCCATCCATTTTCTTCCGCTTATCCGGGGTCGGGTCGCGGGGGTAGCAGCCTAAGTAAGGAGGCCCAGACTTCCCTCTCCCCAGCCTCTTAGGCCAGCTCCTCCGGGGGAATCCCAAGGCGCTCCCAGGCCAGCCGAGAAACATAGTCCCTCCAGCGTGTCCTGGGTCTTCCTCTGGGCCTCCTCCTGGTGGGACATGCCCGGAACACCTCACCAGGGAGGCGTCCAGGAGGCATCCTAACCAGATGCCCGAGCCACCTCAACTGGCTCCTCTCGATGTGGAGAAGCAGCGGCTCTACTCCGAGTCCCTCCGGATGACCGAGCTTCTCACCCTATCTCTAATGCCGGTTACCCACCGGACCCGTGTCGGGCGGCTGAAGCGGCCGGTTTACATTGAAAGTCTATGTGGAGACGCGTCGAACCGTGAAGCGGCGCGTTTTGAGTATTTGAAGCGGCGCGCCGGCACGCGGCAGTTCATTTCCACGCACGCGCGCGTCCGAAACAACCTACGCGTTGAGCAGCGTCGAGCCGCCAAAGTCTCAAAAGTTGATGTTTTTGCGGCTCGACGTTGCTCGACGCGTCCAGCAACCAATCGGGAGAGCCTCTGCTATGTGATGACGCAACGACAACGGGACTTTTTTTGGACTTTTTAAACTTACCTCATCAGCCTCCATGAATTGGAACCAGACTCCGGTAAGAATCTTGGCATTTTAAACAGTTGCTGCTGTCCGCTCAGCGTACGATCACCCCAAACATAAAAAAACGTTTTAATCTCAACAAAGACTGTCTGAGCTGCAGTTCGGCTTGTAGAAAACCCACTCCAGTAGGAGCGGGGGTCACGTGTTGCTGATTTTATCTGCCAGCAGCATGAAAACACAACAACTGATGACCCTCTGCCTCCCCCTAGTGCGCGTCATCAGACGCGTCCCAGTGGGTGCCCGGCATCAGTGACAAGCGGCCAAAAGGGGGCGGCAGGAGCGTTCTGACAATTTAGGTGGGGACCCGGCATAAGGGAGAGCCCAGACATCCTGCGGAGAAAACTCATTTCAACCGCTTGTATCTGAGATCTCATTCTTTCAGGCCCTGTTTACACGGACACTGTGGGGGGGAAACAGATGTTTTGGGTATGTTAATTAGGTGAAAAGTTTTGCGTTGACACGGATCTGCTCGAATTTCCCCCCTCCCTCATGCCCCCCCTTTCACCCACTGCGCATGCGTGCTGCTGAACCTTCACCCACTGCGCATGCGTGCTGCCTCACTGCTGGCTGTCTGCTGTGTTCTTCTGGGCTAAACGTTCAGCTAACAACAACTTAACAACAAGTTAAAGCTGGATTTTGGATAAGAGTCGACAGATTTGACACCAAGTGGGTCCCGCTTCATCTAACAAGCTGCACACCAGACGCTGAGTGGACTATGGATCAGAACCGAGTGGCGATGATGATGTCGGACTTTCCTCTGTGATAAACAGCTAGCTGACTTACAGCAGGTAAATCAACTTTCTTAATATAATGTTTGCTTGTGTTTACTTTGATCACACAACAACAGCGTTTTTATTTATTTATTTATTTATTTCTGCCAGGTGGAGCTGTCGTTCCAACAAACAGGCAGACCGGTTCTGATGGGTCCAGATGAACACACAGCAAGAGTCCAGTTCATTAACGTAGTTACAGTTCGGTTCACGTGTTTTAATAGTGTTCAGTTTAATTCTCAGTGTTTGTGTTACGTAAAGTTTGTGGTGCTGAATAAATAAATAAATAAAAAATAAACCTGGTGTCTTCATTTTCACAGCATGTTACGCACTGTTTAAAAAACGTAACGAGTCCAGATAGATACTGTAGTTCAGATAAATTTAAACATCTCCCACGCCAACATAAATACTGTTTATTATTGTTAAACTGTTATATTTTGCAGCGTGACACGTGAAATGTCCACATGCCCACTGTCCGCGCGTGCGAGCTGCGCGCATGTGGTTGACACAAAAGATCAGCAGGAGATGTTTACATTATCAACGGGGGGTCAGCCAAAAAGTTCCACCTTGAGAGGTAGATCAGAAAAGTATCGGATGCAAAGAGGGGGGCCAGCGGCGTCGTGTCAACGATAAGCAAAGACGCAAAGAGAAAGTAGCGGTTCCACTCAAAATATGCGCCGTGTAAACAGGGCCTCATGCCTCCTACCCACTGCACAACTCGAAACGCGCCTGCCGTCCCCTTTTTGCCGCTGGTCACGGTCCCACTGAACCACTGAACACCGTCTGATGACGTACACTAGGGGGTAGCAGAGGGAGGGGTCTCTGGCTTGTTTTCCGGGTTCAGTTGTTGTTTTAACTGCACCTCCGACGGTCTTCGATGAGATTAAAACTTTTTTTTATGTTTGGGGTGATCTACACTGGAGAGGACAGCAGCCTGTCAGCAGCAACTGTAAAAATGCCACGTTTCTTACCGGAGTTTGGGTCCAATTCCTGGAGGCTCGATCCGGTGAGTTTAAAAAGTCCGAAAAAAGTCCCGTTGTGGTTGTGTAATCAGATAGCGAGGCTCTCCCGACTGTTTGCCGGATGCGTCGAGCCGCCAGAGATCAACATTTGGGACGTCTGCGGCTCGACGGCGACGCGCGCGTGCGTGTGCAGGCTGCCGTCGCGCCGCTTCGATCACTCGAATCTCGCCGCTTCCTTGTTCGCCGTGACTCCACGCGTCTCCTCCATAGACTTTGAATGTAAACCGGTGTTATCCGGCCGCTTCGGCCGCTCGACAAAGGGGGCAGTGGGTAGGAGGCATCAGTCACAACCCAAAGCTCATGACATGAGCTCATGAGGGTGGGAACATAGATCGATCGGTAAATTGAGAGCTTTGCCTTTTGACTCAGCTCTCTCTTCACCACGACAGACCGATACAGCGCCCGCTTCACTGCGGATGCTGCACCTATCCGCCTATCGATCTCACGCTCCAGTTTTCCCTCATTCGTGAACAAGACCCCGAGATACTTAAAGGACAACACCCACCGTGACAGTAACAATTCACCATATTGGACAATTACTGTAGTAGAATATGATGTCTATTTTCATTTTTGCATTTGGGCCAGGCGAGTATAAAAAAAAAAAAAAAAAAACGGATTCCCGGAAACCTCCGGAAACTCCGCCGAAGATTGCCGAAGTCTGGAGTGACATCAATACAGGCTCCTCTCAGAAGGCAGGAGTGAGTTCGCGATGGAGGTTTATGAGAGTGAGAGCCTCGGATCCACGCTCAGAATATGATAGACATCAGTGTGCGACCACAGGATTAGTCAACAGATTTATTAACAAGGGAATATTAAAAATGTTTCGCTTTTTTTGCCCTCTCTCTCTCTGAGCATTGGAGGTGGTGGTGTTTCTGCGCGCGCTGATCACTGCAGCCAGCGGTACTTTATTACTGAGGAAATATTAAAAATGACACGACCGGACTACTTGTAAAAGTTACTTTCGCTTTTTTTTCTTCCTCTCTCTGAGCATTGAAGGTGGTGGTGTTTCTGCGCGCGCTGATCACTGAAGCCAGCTGTTCAATAATTATTGAGGAAATATTAAAAATGACACGACAACTTGTACACGTCTGACGTCTGTCCCACGTCGCGGTCCAGTTCAGCTCGGCTCCACGCCACATTTGGAGCCGCGCTCCGGCTTCATTTCTGAACAAGTTTATTTGAGCGGGACCTACCTGCATTCAACTGTGGTCTTATGAATGACCCGAGGAGGATTAAATGGCAGGGCCAGTAGCACTGGTCTGTGCGGGAATAGCGCGGGTTTGACTTATGAAAGGGGTAAAAAGCCGAGCCGACTTCATGAGGAAATTAATGAATTTGTCGCGAGCAAGTGAATTAAATTGTCCTACGTGGATGCGCGACCTCTAAATATTTCCTGGTGCAGTTGTGGGTACAGCTGGACCAACGCTCTGTTTTTATTCATTTTTTAGAACTTTTTAACACCGCTGCAATAATGAAGCTACGTTGATGCATGCTTGTTATAACTCCGCATGCATTCAAGGCGGAAACTTCAGTGACGTCAATGCCCATATATGGAGAGGGGCAGATCTTCCCGGAGCTGTTGCTAAAAACTGCTAAAAAACATGAAATAACACATTTAGCGTTATTTCTCTACAATATAAATAAACGCTCCTGTTTCATTATTTAATTAACTACTAAATATTAATGGCGATGCAGTTTGAAAACATGGTGGGTCATGTCCTTTAAACTCCTCCACTTGGGGCAGGACCTCCTCCCCGACCCGGAGAGGGCACTCTATCCTTTTCCGGCTCAGGGCCATGGCCTCGGATTTGGAGGAACTGATCCTCATTCCGGCCGCGTCACACTCTGCTGCAAACAGTTCCAGCGAAAGTTGTAGATCACGACCTGATGAAGCCAATAGGGCCACATCATCGGCAAAAAACAGAGAAGCAATCCTAAGGCCACTAAAACGGATCCCCTCACACCTTGGCTGCGCCTAGAAATTCTGTCCATAAAAGTTATGAACAGAATCGGTGACAAAGGGCAACCTTGGCGGAGTCCAACTCTCACTGGAAACGAGCCTGACTTACTGCCGGCAATGCAGACCAAGCTCTGACACCGGTCGTACAGGGACCTAACAGCCCGTATCAAAGGGCTTCGTACCCCATACTTCCGGAGTACCCCCCACAGGGTCCCCTGAGGGACACGGTCGAATGCCTTCTCCAAGTCTACAAAGCACATGTAAACTGGTTGGGCAAACTCCCATGTACCCTCTAGGACCCTGCTGAGGGTGTAGAGCTGGTCCAATGTTCCACGACCAGGACGGAAACCACACTGCTCCTCCTGAATCCGAGGTTCGACTTTCCGACGGACCTTCCTCTGCAGAACCCATGAATAGACCTTACCAGGGAGGCTTAAGGGTGTGATCCCCCTATAGTTGGAACACACTCTACGGTCCCCCTTTTTGAATAGGGGAACCACCACCCCAGTCTGCCAATCCCAGGGAACTGCCCCTGATGTCCATGCAATATTGCAGAGTTGCGTAAGCCAACACAACCCCACAACATCCAGAGCCCTAAGGAACTCTGGGCGAATCTCATCCACTCCTGGAGCCCTGCCACCACGGAGCTTTTTAACCACCTCGGCGACCTTAGCACCAGAGATTGGAGAGCCCGACCCAAAGTCTCCAGGCTTCGCTTCCTCAGTGGAAGACGTGCCAGTGGGATTGAGGAGGTCTTCAAAGTACTCTGCCCACCGATTCACAACATCCCGAGTTGAAGTCAGCAGCACGCCACCCCCATTATAAATAGTGTTGGTGGCGTACCGCTTTCCCCCCCTGAGACGCCGGATGGTGGACCAGAATCGCCTCGAAGCCGTACGGAAGTCATTCTCCATGGCCTCTCCAAACTCTTTCCACGTCCGAGTTTTTGCCTCAGCAACCACCCGAGCCGCATGCCGTTTGGACTGCTGGTACCCATCAGCTACTTCTGAGGTCCCACAGGCCAAAAAGGCCCAATAGGACTCCTTCTTTAGCCTGACCGCATCACTCACCGCCGGTGTCCACCACCGGGTTCGACGGTTGCCGCCATGACAGGCTCCAACAACCTTGCGGCCATAGCTCTGATAAGCCGCCTCGACAATAGAGGCGCGGAACATGGCCCACTCGGACTCAATGTCTCCCGCTTCCCTCGGAACGTGTTTGAAGCTCTCCCGTAGGTGGGAGTTAAAGCTCCGTCTTACGAGAGACTCTGCCAGACGTTCCCAGCAGACCCTCCCAATACGTTTGGGTCTGCCAGGTCTGACCGGCATCCTCCCCCACCATCGGAGCCAACTCACCACCAGGTAGTGGTCAGTTGACAGCTCCGCCCCTCTCTTCACCCGAGTGTCCAAGACATGCGGCCGTAGATCAGATGAGATGACAACAAAGTCAATCATCGAACTGCGACCTAAGGTGTCCTTGTGCCAAGAGCACATATGGAAACCCTTATGCCTGAACATGGTGTTCGTAATGGACAATCCATGATGAGCACAGAAATCCAATAACATAACACCACTCGGGTTCAGATCAGGGGAGCCGTTCCTCCCAACCACACCCCTCCAGGTCTCACTAGCCCCTTTCATAAGACGGCTCAGTCCGGACCTGATACGTGTCCAATCCTCCAACAAGCATTCAGAAAACCACCAAGGCACATTGGCGAGTACATTTTACTCGCCTCTGATGCGCCCCTGATCCGCGAGCAGAGGTAGTATCGGATCCGGACCCGAGCTGGGCAGACCCACTTGTGAATGCAACCCGCGGATCCGCGCTCAGAATATGATGATATCAGTGAGCGACCGCAAGATTAATCAACAAGCAGATTTATTAACAAGGGAATATTAAAAATGACACGAAACAGCAACTTGTAAAAGTTAGTTTCGCTCTTTTTTCCCTCTCTCTCTCTCTCTCTCTCTCTCTCTCTCTCTCTCTCTCTCTCTCTCTCTCTCTCTCTCTTCTCTCTCTCTCTGAGCAACGGAGGAGCTGTGTGTGTACGCGCGCTGGAGGGAGACAGTAGATTTATTACTGAGGAAATATTAAAAATGACACAAAACGACAACTTGTAAAAGTTAGTTTCGCTCATTTTTTTCCTCTCTCTCTCTCTCTCTGAGCAACGGAGGAGCTGTGTGTGTGCGCGCGTGCTGGAGGGAGACGGTAGATTTATTACTGAGAAAATATTAAAAATGACACGAAACAACAACTTGTAAACGTCTGACGTCTGTCCCACAATAAATACGTCGCGGTCCAGTTCATGCTCAGCTGAGTTCTGCTCCACGCCTCTTTAGGATCTGCCCTGCGGGTTAATTTATGACACGTTTATGTGAGCAGGACCTGCCCGCCTTCAACTGTGGTCTTATGAATGACCCGGGGATGATTAAAGCCGGACTGGTCTGTGCAGCAATTGCGCGGATTTGACTTATGAATTGACTTATGAAAGGGGCTACTGTCATTGCCTACATGAGCATTGAAGTCCCCCAGCAGAACAAGGGAGTCCCCAGGAGGCGCACTCTCCAATACCCCCTCCAAGGACTCCAAAAAGGGTGGGTAATCTGAGCTGCCGTTTGGCGCATAGGCACAAACAACAGTCAGGACCCGTCCCCCCACACGTAGGCGGAGGGAGGCTACCCTCTCGTTCACCGGGGTGAACCCCAATGTACAGGCACCAAGATGGGGGGCAACAAGTATGCCCACTCCTGCTCGGCGCCTCTCACCAAGGGCAACTCCAGAATGGAAGAGTGTCCAACCCCTCTCAAGGAAACTGGTTCCAGAGCCAGAGCCATGCGTTGAGGTGAGTCCGACTATTTCTAGCTGGAACCTCTCAACCTCACACACCAGCTCAGCTCCTTCCACACCAGAGAGGTGACATTCCATGTCCCAATAGCCAGCTTCTGTAGCCGAGGATCAGACGCCATGGTCCCCGCCCTCGGCCACCACCCATCCCACATTGCACCCGACCCCTTTGGTCCCTCCCACAGGTGGTGTAAAATGCTGTAAATGTTTGTTAAAATTCCAACTACTTTCAAACTTTACTTTGCAAGTTTATTTATAATGTAATGCATGATTGCTCTTTTACTAGAACTCTCTTTAAATGTGTAGGATTTTTTTTTTATTAAAAACTTTTTTTTTCATACATCTTCCTGATTCATGTTTTTCTTAGTGATGGGGAAGGTGAAGTGGCTGAAGTGAACTCAGAAAATGGACTTGATGACTATTCTCCAATCATGGGTAAAATAATTTCATACAAACAAGTAAACAGGTCTCTCTTGTAAATGAGTCCTTGAGGCTCAATGAGACTAACTGTATAAATAAAGGTTGAATGAACTGAAATTTTAGAGATGACAATATTGAAAATCCTTGGTGTCCTTTTTTGCACCAACTCGATAGTTCTCCTCCCTCCACCCCTGAATCATTAAACTGTTTCTCCTCTTTGCTTCTGCCAGGCCGTAAGCGAGGTGCCTGGTCCCTTGTGTGTGACACAAAAGAACAGTGGCTGGGACTGGCAGAGAGCATCAAGGACAAAACGTCTCCACAGGATCGCCACCTCTATCGCGTCATCAGCCAAACTTTTCTGCCTGAGATCAGCAACATGATTGAGTACAAGGTCAGACACTAAAACCTCACAGTCGTCAGTGTTTTTCTCCGCATAAAATCAGGATTTGTTTAGGTCTAAATCATATAACGTCGTTACACACAGACTTGCATCTTTATTTTTTGTTCTGACAGAATTACCGGTAGGCTCATTGTTAATTATTTTTTGGTTGTGCACAAATGCAGAAAATCAACTTGTAAACTGCAAAATGTAAACCTGATTTTACTGTTGTATATTTAAAGGTTCAGTCTGCAGTTTCTGTAGAACATCAGCACTTAGAAAAAATTTCAACAAGCAAAGCATTCTGATCCCTCCCCCTCAGAGCCATATATGGCTCTGCCCCCTTGTGGTCTGTTGAAATTTGAATTCAAGCTCTGTTTTTATTGGCTGATTCAAATTCAAGCTCGGTTTTTATTGGCTGGTTACAAACTTTGTTCTTATTGGCTGGAAAATGGTGGGTCACTTTTTCTTTTTAGAAATGCTTATTTACCACCTGGAGAAGCAAGGGGACAATATTTTTTTTTAGTTTTTTTCAGAGATTACCTCTCTAACATCAATCTAGTGACAGAGTGAAGAAATATGTTAAAAATATATTGTTAGAAAAGTTACATATAGCAGCTTTAATGACAGACTTTAACTTTTTTTGGTCAAATTTGTATTTGCCAGAAAATGGCTAATATTGCAAGGGTACATCTCTTAATATTTAAAATAATAATAATAATTTAATCCTAATTTGATTTAGATGGAAAACAATAAACTTTCCAGTACTTTTTTATTTTTATTTATTTATTTTTTATTTGTTCATTTTACATTTTGTAAAGAAAAAAACATTTTTACATTTTAACAATCAAATGAAAAAGAAAAAAAAACATAAAATGAAAGGAGACAGGGAGAAGAAAAAAATCTTATTTTACCTGCCCCTTATTTCTATAATAATAACAAAAAAAAGCGAGATCAATAAAAATAACTCAATCAAATATACAAATTTCCAAGCCACTCAACAATGATACAAAATTTAAGCTATTTACATGATTTGAATACACATTTAAGTTTTAGTACAATTTGACAATTTGAGTATTTAGTATCTAATTAACATATTAGCTTTAATAATTTTTTTAAAGACTGTAAGTGAGTTAGTAGTTTTAATTTCATTTTCTAAACTATTCCACAAGTCAACACCTTGGATTGATACACACCGTCCTTTCAAACTTGTTCTGTATTTTGGCTTTGCAAAAATCTCCATTCCTTTCAGGTTGTAACAGCTCATTCTTTTTACAAAATTTACTTGAACATTTGGAGGCAATGAATTTTTATGAGCTCTATACAGGTAACCCCCGACCTACGACCCCATCGACCTGCGAACCACGGGACCTACGAACATATCATATTTAATAAAAATATGAATTTAAAAAAAAAAAAAAAAAAATTTTTTTTTTTTTTTTGTGTTTAAATGTTCTTAATTTCATGTGTACATCACTTTGTTGCAGCTCTGGTTGTTTTAAAGGCTTTATAAATAATAATTATGATAAAAAAGATCATTTCTGATCATTTTTGAGCAATTTTTGAGCAATCTTGGGCAACAGGAAGTAGGTCTTCAGTTTACACGGTCACAAATTAATGTAGAACACCGGACGCTATTTTAGGTTCAGTCACTGGGGTCTCCGGTCACAAATTAATGTAGAACACCGGACGCCATCTTAGGTTAGCTGCCGAGAGCCGGACGAAGACTGGTGACCAGGATGGCTTCATATGGATTAATTACTAGCTGGAAACGTCTCTGTGAACTTTGTGGATGTCTCAGGCAGCAGCGGATTTATCGCCGATCGTGCCAGGCCGCCGTGCGAACACCTCCGGCCGGCCTGGCTACACCTCCGGCCTGGCTAGCTCCAGAGCTAACACTGGAGCTAACACGGGAGCCGGCCTTTTGAACACTGGTGACCAGGATCGCATCATATGGATTAATTACTAGCTGGAATAGCTCTGTGGACGTCTCAGGCTGGAGCAGCGGCTGGAGCAGCAGCTGCAGATTGATCGCGCCGCCGCTCCAACACTAGCTCATGGCTTGGCTAGCAGAAGCTAGCCAGCTAGCTAACACAGGTCTGGAGCAGCTGCGGTGGCTTGCCGGCCCCCGCGCTGCTTGGCCCGAAAACAATCAACGCATGGCAACCTATGTCGGCTTTGACCATCTCAAAGTAAGAAAATATATTTTTATTTATTCTGTAAATGTGAATAGCAATGTTTAACATTACAGTACACTACTTTACATGCTTAAATGTGTGCGCGCGCTCCGTTAGCATGATAAATAAAGGTTGAATGAATGAATGAATGAATAATTTTTTTTTTTAATATAATTTTCACCCCCTACCTACGAACGGATCGAGCTGCGAACGGTTCTTAGGTCCCAAACTCGTTCGTAGGTCGGGGGTTCCCTGTACATTACCAACAAAATGTTGTAATTTACCAAATCATAAAACTTAAGCAACCTAAGTTGCTTAAACAATATATTCGAAGGATGGCAGTAAGGTTTTCGCGCAATAGTTCTCACTGCTCTTTTTTGAAAAATAAATATAGGGTTTGTCAACGTTTTACACGCCTTTCCCCAAACCTCTATACTGTACAGTAAATCAAGTGCGGAACAACTATGGCATTATAGAGCAAATACAACGCTCTTTCATTCAACAAATCCCTTACTTTATACAACACACCTGTGGATCTAGATATCTTAGTTTTAACCGAGTTAGTTTGCTGTTTTTACTGCTTGTTACAGCTTTAGAAATGGTGACGTGAAGTAAAACTGGTCTCTGCTTGACCCTAATTTTGTGCTGCGCCTCTGTCATGAAGCTCGCAGCACTTACTGTCCAAACTGGTCCAGATGACACGATTTAACCTTTTTTGTTGTTATCTACCTGGATGATTGAGCTTTTTTTCCCACAACATTTAGTCTCTTCAGATTTGCATCTCCATATGATCTGTTTGGCTGGACAGACAGAGAGCTTTCGAGTTGCATCTCAGAACTTGGTGTGTCCTTCCTCAGGGGGAGATTATACTTGGACTTGTTTCAGTGTTCAAGCTTGTCAAAGTCAACTCCTCTTTTTTTCTTGCTAAACAAAAAAATAAACCTGAATACTGAAAAGTTGGCAGGTACCTGAAGTTTTGGTACCAAAATCCTCTTGCAATGCAGAATGTAATGCTTTTACTAAAAGACACACTTGCTATGAAGTCAAATGAGTTCAGAACATGGACTTTACAAAAAAAAAAGTGAGAAGTTTTATTAAAAAAATTAAATTAAATTAAAATAAGGTTTACATAGCTTGTAATTTACTTTTATGTTTTATCTTTAAGTACGTAGAAAAGTATTTAAAAAAATTAACAAGTTCTCCTATTATCCTAAATGTTGTAACTGAAAATTAAATTCACTTATCTATTTTTGCCACAGAAAGGGAAGTTATAGTTTTAGCCATGCAAAAATAAAAAGAGAAAACTTTTTAAAATCCTATTTATTTCTATCATTGATTGGCACGGTTGCTCAGAGCTATTCCTTGTTGTAATTTACCTGTTTGTGCAAAGATCGGTGGGCGTTGCCTATTATTGTGATGTATAACTGGCATTGACTGTTGCTATAGAAACCCTGTGAGCCTTTCTCCATCATCAGCAGCAGTAAAGTAAAGAACACTGCTGGCAGTCTGATGCAGCAGAGAGGTCATGCACTAATTGCAAATGGTCAGTAGGTGAATGGGTCTTCTGTCAATTTTCCACTACTATAAGGCATTCAAAACGTTTCCGTTCACTTTTCCCCTAGTACGTATATAACATTAGCAGTGGGGATTCTTGTGCGTTCACAAATAACATTTAAATTAAATGTCCAATTTTTACCTAATAAACCAAAAGGGTTTATATTTCAGACAAATTCAGTTGCTCCTTTTCTTTCATAAATGACGTGTAGATATTTTACTTACCGGTACACTTGTCTTTAGTTTGGTCTATTCTTACACGTGTGCCAAATGTAGTTTGTGTATTCTCTTAAACATTTCTTTGAACGACTGTGATTGCTGTCAGCAGCCATTTAATGAAGCACTGACAGCCAGAAGGAGCTCACCTTGAGGCAGGACGGGGCCTCTTGAGTGACAGCTCTGCTGTGCTGCAGGATTCTGTCAACCTCTTTGTGGTGACACCAGAGGCGCTCTCTCTAATGTTGTGTGGGGGTGGGGGTTATGGTGGGTGGAGCTGTGTAGCCTGAGGAAACATCAGTGTTTCCAAGTAAACAAGAGGCAGAGATGGAATGGGTCAATGAGTTGTGGTGGACATGATGCTGGTGAGCAGATCAGGAATATCTGGATGTCCTTTTACCTTTCGACTTGTTTTCTCTCTGCCTTTTCATCCCTCACCCACATCTTCCTTCCTCCTTTTCCTCCTCACCTTTGCACATACACACTTTAATTTGACACATACATTTGTGGGGCTCCTAGTTGTCGAACAGATCCCAGTACGACTGAGTGATATGATGTTTTAATTTCTATATGCAACGTAAAAAGTTATTCACGGTCCTTTTTAAAGCCCAACACCCACCATGTTTTCAAATTGCATCGCCATTAATATTTATTAGTTTATTTAAAAATAATACAGGAGCGTTTACTTATATTGTGGAGAAATAACACTAAATGTGTTATTTCATGATTTATAGCAGATTTTAGCATGCAGCTCCGGGAAAATCTGCCCCTCTCCATATATGGGCATTCACTTGGGCATTCACGTCACCAAAGTGACGCCTTGGAGTTACAGGCGAGCCGAGCGAGGAAAAGAAAAAGGAAGCATTTTTAAATATTCCCTAAAGCTGCCTGTGTTGATTAATCCTGCTGTCGCTCACTCATGTCTATCATATTCTTAGCGAGCATCCACTTAGACATACTAGTTTAATTCGTTTGATCGCGACAAATTCATTCATTTCCGCATCGGCTTTTTATTCTCTCGCCCCGTGATCAGAAAGGCAGCCAGCCGCGCAGCTGAGCTCTGCCCGCGCGCGTGCTGCCCGACCCGTGCTCCTCGCAACAAGGCTGACGAGAGATAAGAGCAGATACATACACTCGAGGGAGCAAATTACACCGGCACGAGGAACTTCAAAGGTGACCAGCGGAACGAGGAGCCAGAACGCGCGCGGCTCGCGGCTCGCTCCATTGGGCAGAATGAATGAGAGCAGCAACAGGTCCGCAGCGGTGTTATAAAATAAATAATAAATAAGATCAGAGCGCTGGTCCATATACACACAAATGCACCAGGAAATATGCAGGAAATATGCAGTTTTAACGCACTCTCTCTCATAAACCTCCATGGAAACTCACTCCTACCTTCTGCCTTCTGGGTGGAGATCGATGTAACAAAAGGCATGACCCTTCGGGACTCTTCGGCCAGGTTTCCGGATTCATTCGGGAGTGGGTTGTTTTTTTTTTGTTTTTTTAACCCTCGCCTGTCCCAAATGCAAAAATGAAAATAGACCTAATAATAAATTACAGTAATTGTCCAATATGGTGAATTGTTAGTGTCATGGTGGGTATTGTCCTTTAAAGTTAAACTGCAGCTTTCATGTTATAATTTGTTTTGGGTTTATGGCGTTTAATAAGTTGTTTTTATTTGAAACAGGGTGGAGCCCAGGTAACAAAAAAATTAAACATTTCTAGCGATTCATTGTTGGCAGAAGAAATGTTTTCAAACAGCCTGTCTTGTTGACAATACTTAAGTGAAATTATTGGTCACTCTCCACCTGGTTCTCATGTCCTGTACACCACCATGAGATTATCTAAATGTATTATAATGTATTTCATAAACTCTGGGAAGACATATTATGTGTTAATTTCATTTGTGTATTATCTTGACTGAGCATGACAAGAGGTGAGAGACTGACTTGAGGGAGGGGAGAGTGAAAAAACGTTTTAATTCTCCTTAATATCTGAGGCTCTGTGAGTGTTTTGTTGTGGTTGTATACTTGTGTTGATTTCTCAAATAAAAACGTGTTGATTATGTAAAGCAGATCCTGAAATAATTATTTTTTTCCCCCCAAATTTTAAAAAAGCTTGACAGTGAAAGAAATATAATTTATATCTGTATCTGCAATTAATGCCAGATTTGGTGCTGTTTACGCCTTTGGCTGCAGCAATTCAGCAAACTCTCTTCAAATTGCACACAAAAGCTCAATAAAATAATGATGAAAGCAACTAATTCCCTCATTGACTGTGAAACAGGTGCAGCGTTTAGATCATTGTTCAACAATGCACTGTCAAAACTACCTCCATCTTAAAATAGTCTACAGCCAAGGCCACAAGTATCCTAAACAGAGTGCAGGGGATCAAGTCGTGGTCCTCGGGCTCAGTCAGCTTCAGTCAGGAAGTTCTCACCTGGCACCAAGAGTGCTGGGCCCTGGTGACAAAAACACATGAAGAAAATAAACTGACCAGTTGATCCGTGTTCTCTGCTGTGGTCTATCATCGCCCAGTGAAATGCTTGGTATCCCAGCAGTGATGGAGCACTGGAATGAGTTAAAATAAACTAAATACTCATTTGTAGCAATTTTATATTGTTGAGTAAGATATGAAGGCTTTCAGACACATGGCCATAAGCAGAGCACACAACAAGAGCAAAATAGGCCAAGTATAGTTTTAAAAACAAAACTAGAATGGAGTAATGCAAAGTGTGTTAAAGAAGTAGCACAACTCTTCATCTCTCTGTTTGTTTTTTTGTTTGTTTCAGGAGCGGGAGCAGAAACAGAAGCTTCTGGATATAGATCCAGTTCACACAGCCCAGTGGTTCTCTGAACATCCCATTAAACAAGAGAACGAGGTGTGTTTTATAGCTATTTATGGTTGAAGTTTAATCACCAAATTTCTGACTGGATGTCTTGTTTGGATCAGATATACTTAGCACTGAATGATTTAACAACATCTGATCATAAATTAAAACCGTATACAGTACCTGTACATGCTAGTTTTTGGTGATAAAAGTGCAGGTAAAGCTGAAAAACGTGTTTGCATGCAGGATACTCTGAAGACCAGATCAGAGGAGGAGAGGAAGAAAGATGAAGAGCTGGACAGACAGGTTTTGCTGGCTGAGCAGCGACGAGAAGAGGAAAGACTTGTGCAGGAAGAGCAACAGAGGGAGAAACTAGAGAAGATCAAAGCTGTGGAGGGTAAAGTTGATATATAAATTAACAAAACACAAATTTAGATCACTGAAGCTTCTATGGTTATAAAAAATACACATTTTACTCTTATCCCAAATTTCACTGGGCAGCTGGTTCTGTGGAAGAAAAAAAATTGAGAATAAAGATTAAGTATTGTGTTGAGTAGCAAATACTGTATCCACAAAAAAAGCAGTACTTTTCTCTATCACCTAACCAGTGTCAGAAACTGATGTAAAGTTTATTACAAGGAATTTGGATTGTGAAGGGCACCTTACATGCAGTCTTACACATCTCCAGGGCTTTGATTTGGTCCTTGGAAGCACAAGTCTCTTGTTGCACTTCAGGCCTATAATTAATGTATAGTACACATTATGTGAGAGCAGAAATGGTGGATGCCTTTTATCACAGGATCACTCCTCTTTTTCTCCCTTCCTCTAATGTCATCTATCATGGGGTTAATGAACTTCTGATGGTGCTTGATTTGAGGAGCCTCATTATTGTTATTACAGATTACCAGCGGGATTTGGCCTGTACTCTGTGTAGGATGGATATGTAGAATCATCCCTCAAACATCTTTAATCCACACAGCAGGGGGCTTTTCAAGTCTTTCTGCTTTTATGTTGAAAGCTAAAGCAGTGATACATACTGCACACACTGTTCTATGCGTTTGATCAACTGGGCCTAAGAAAAAATGACTGAAAAATAATTCTTTATTACTTCATTGAACTCCTGCTGTCTGATATCCACGGCTTGGTTTTCATTTACGATGCTAGCAAACTTAATGAAAAGCGAAGTACTCTCACTGGTTGAAATGTAAATACAGGAGTCCCTCATTTTTTACAGGGGTTCGTTTCCGAACCCGCCCGCAGTAAGTGCAATTCCACAAAGCAGCAACATTATATTTATTTTAATATTTATATATATTTTCAGGCTTTAGAAATCCTTCCCACACTCTTGCAATGCTCTAAGTCTAAACTCTTACACCTATTTCATTTTAACAACATACGTACTGTATATGTAGCTAGTAAATTTTACTCACCAGGCTCTGCAGAACAGGAGCGGCTCTCGTTCCGGTACAGCACTGTTCTGGTCCGACTCGGTTCAGTTTCTGCAGACCTAACCTGCAGCAACAAAGCCCACAATCAATGTTCTAAACTCTTAAACCTACAAATTTTAACAACATACTTATATGTAGCTACTAAATTTTACTTACCAGTATTAGATCTGGAGGACAGCAACCTGAGCTAGTAAGTAAAATCTCTTGGTTCTGGTTTGATCCAGTTCTGTTCTGCAGACGTAACCTGCAGCGACAAGGCCACAATCAATGTTGTCAACTCTTAAACCTACTAATTTTAACAGCATGCTTATATGTAGCTACCCAATTTTACTTATGCCCCTTTTCCACTTGGTGGCGCGGGTCGATTGTGACGTCATATTTGCGTGCCAAGCGCGCGTTGGACAGCATTTCCACCTCACATGTGCGCCGCACCGCACCAACATTCCAGACCCATCTCAGAGCAGGGTCCAGGCTGGCTGGAAGCGAGCGAGCCGTGGGGGAGTGAGCGGTGGGGAGGAGGGGGACTTCCAGCCCAGCCTCCTGCCACGGAGTTTCAGGAAGTGGCTGCTGCTGCGAGGGAACAAACACGGAAGGACTTTACAAGATTAACACGGTAAAAACAATTATTTGTATTTAAAACTATAGCAAAGATGTGTCTTAAGCTGAACTATTCCTTAATAAATGCACGTAGTGGTCAAAACGGCAGGATTAAAAAAAGTAGTTTCGCCATGTGCGCATGTGAGCCGGCTTTATTTCTATCGATCGGCGTTCTTTCTTTTAATGTAGCTAAATAAAAGCTTAAAAAATATATATGTCATAGCTGGCTTTATACCACGAGGGTTCCTCAGGTGAACAAGTCCTTAATAATGTCACGTTGTGGTCAAATCTGCTGGATTTAAATAGATTTGTTTTGACTTCTTCCAAACCTATCACATGTGCTACGAAAATAAATCGTAAAAAATCGAATTTTAATTCAAATAACTCCAACAGCTTACAGTATGCACATAAACATGTTGTGATTACACTGTGTTGGTTTGAAAAATATCTGCTTTGTGGTTTCTGAGATATAAGATATGTGTTAAATACTAGTAGAAAAAAAATAAGCTAGGTCGACACACTTATGTCTATTAAAAATCGAATTTTAATTCAAATAACTCCAACAGCTTACAGTGTGAACATAAACATGTTGTGATTACACTGTGTTGGTTTGAAAAATATCTGCTTTGTGGTTTCTGAGGTATAAGATATGTGTTAAATACTAGTAGAAAAAAAATAAGCTAGGTCGACACACTTATGTCTATTAAAAATCGAATTTTAATTCAAATAACTCCAACAGCTTACAGTGTGAACATAAACATGTTGTGATTACACTGTGTTGGTTTGAAAAATATCTGCTTTGTGGTTTCTGATATATTTGATATATGTATATATATCTTACATATATCTTATAAAATATATCTACATATAAAACTGTTTCTAGACTGAATTACCGGTAACCATGTTTTTCTTTTTTTACAGTTAAAAGGAAGAAGTCAACACCAGAATTGATCAACTTTTGTCTTCTGGAGGAAGCACATGAAACAACGAGAAAAAAATCATTTAGGTGCAGTATTTATTTTTGTGCTTAGTTTTCATAATAAACTTTTTTTTCTTAAGTGGTGTCATTGAACAATAATTTCCTAAACATATTTTACAATGTTAAGTGTGTACAGTATAGTGTTTGTTTAAAAACATACTGGAAGTTAATTTTCCATTTGCATTTACCCTTTAAAGAATCATAAGAAAAAAGATTATTAGATTTGAACAGCCATCCATCCATCCATCCTTCCTGATGTCGTGTCATGGGTAGTGCAGCTTTTCCAAGGATGCACAGATGTCAACATCAACCCATCCATCCATCCATCCTTCCTGATGTCGGGTCGTGGTGCAGCAGCTTTTGCCAGGATGCACAGATGTCAACATGAACCCATCCATCCATCCTTCCTGATGTCGGGTCGTGGTGCAGCAGCTTTTCCAAGGATGCACAGACGTCATCATGAACCCCGATGAAGCTGTTCTTGGATGCCCAAACGAGTTTCCTGATCAACAAACATTTAATTATTAATACTTTGTTTTTACGTTTAAAGAAACATGCTTTTAATGTTTATGGGACAGTTTAAACCAAATTATCCATTTGCATTTGACTTTGAATTATCCCTGACAAAATATTACAGTTTAAATTTAATGAAATACAAACATTTAATATTACAGGGCCAATTGAAACCTAATTAATTCCTAATCTGTACCTTACTGTAAAAATAGTTTAACTGATTACAGGGCAGTGCAATCAATGTGTTAAGCAATCTTAACAGGAACCTTGTACATATATGAGAATAATCTTTATTATAAAGAAAGAAAATGGAAAACACAGGGGTTTAAAACAAGCTGAAAAGGCAATAAAAGTAAGATCAGAGCATTAAATAGCTCAAGGGACATTACCGCCAACAGGTGGTGAGACAAGGTCCTGCAGGGTGTTCTTCTTCTAATGTTTAGTGGTGGCTAGTAAATAGCTTGAGGTAACACTACCGCCACCACGTGGTAGGACGAGTGAGATTCTACACCCCGCCCACAGAAGGGTTGCAGTAGTGAATGGAAACAAAACCTACATGTGAGCCGAGCCGAACTGAACCAGACCGGACCAGATTGAGCCGCTCTGGGCCGGTAAGTGGAAAAGGGGCATTACTTGCTCTCGGGTTCACTGCTGAGTCTGGAGGTCCGGTTCTGGTCCAGTTCATTGCAGCTCTTGAGCGCCGAAGCACATTTAGGGCTGGCTGGCATGCAACCATAGGTGATCGATTTGTGTCCAAGTCTGGAAGGAAAAAAGTCCCGGTGGGCTACAGAAACAGTGCGTCCGTGCTTATATTTTTTATCCGCGAGGTTGTAAAAGGTATTAAAAGGTAGTAAATAAAATTAACACAAATAACAGTCATTAAAAAGTATTAAAAAGTAATAAATGTCATCTGACGAGGTATTAATTTTTAAAAAACCTACACAAATATATTTTTCTCGTTCTATCGGCTAAAAAAAATCCCGTGGATTTATTTATCTTTTCTAATTTTATGTTCGAGTAGGACCTAAGTTAAATCAATTACGTCATATCGTAGATCAGTGTGCGTTTGCACCTACAGCCGGCCGAGGGCAGACAGAGCTTCCAGAACCGTCATGGGGAAATGTAAGTTTTCAGACCTTTGGTTAGAGGACGCCAGATTCAAAGACTGGCTTCAGCCAGTAATTGGCAACAGCTGAGAGGCTTATTGTCATGTCTGTAAAAAGAAACAGGAAGGAGGAATGCAGCTCGTTTCTCCGAAACTTAACAAGAAAAGCACCTAAACAATTGTTTTTTTGCTCGAAATTATAGCAAAGGTGTGTCTTAGTCTAACATTTCCTTAATAAATGCACTTTAATGGTCAAATCAGCTTTATTTAAAAAATAGTTGTGGTGGTGCTGCCACTGTGCTCCGTGAACGCGCAGAGGATGAGAAACAGGAAGGAGGAACACGGCTCGTTTCTCCGAAATTTAACAAGTAAAGTACCTAAATACAGTACCGTATTCGTCGGCGTATAAGTCGCACCTTTTTGCCTACATTTCCAAGCCCTGCGACCTATAGGCCGGTGCGACCTATACGTCGATTTTTCTAATATTTTGGTAATAATTTGCCTTTGGTCAAAAACTCCAAAAATGGTGCAGTACCAGTTTCGGCCGCTATGGGCGCTAAGAAACCCTTTACAGTACCTACACTGTTTACATCTGCCTGGTCCAAGATGAAGATGAAGACTTCAATGGTTTTGAATAAATAAATAAAAACCGTAAAATAAATACAGTATCTGTTTCTGTCATCATTTTAAACTGAGACACGTTTTTTACTGTAATGTCAGCTAATAAAAATATATTTTTATGTGTTTATCAGAGTCAGAGAGAATTTATTGTCATTTGCACCGCATGTAGTACATGTGTTGAAAACGAGATTATGTACACAGGGTCCCAGTTACATCCAACAACAAATGCAAGAGAAAAACAATAATAACATCTAGGATTAACTAAGAGAGACATCAGCTAGTAATACACTAAGCCCTAATGTAGTAGAAAAACATCATTATAAACAGCAGCACGAACATGAGCAGATGGTCACAGATGAACGCAGCAACAAGAAACAGATCAGCATCAGCATGATGTGACATTTTGCAGTGTTTATTCTTATTATTTATTTATTCATGAGTCTGACAGCCTCAGGGTAGAAGCTGTTCCTCAGTCTAGTGGTTCTACATTTGATGCTCCTCAACCTCCGTCCCGAGGGGAGTGGTGCAAAGAGTGAGTGTGCTGGGTGAGTGAGCTGGGTGATCTTTATCTTTAAAGATCAATGATGAAAGACAAAAAATATACAAAAATTATGTTCATTTATTAATGAAAAGTTCAACTAAGACACATCAAACAAAATACATTAGTTTTTATGTGATAATCTTGTCAAAAGTCCTTCCAAACAATTTGGCAGCCAGTCCATTTTGGGCAAAACACCAGGTCAAGTGAGGTGCGACCTATAGGCCGGTGCGACCTATACGTTGATTTTTCCATTTAATTGGGCATAATTAGGCTGGTGCGACTTCTACTCCGGTGTGACTTATAGGCCGACGAATACGGTAATTACCCTGATGCATGCTCAATAATCCAGGTAGAAAAATCTAAAAAAGCTAAGTCTGGTCCTCTGGACATTTTTTTTATTTTTTTATTTTTTAATTAAATTTATTCATTTTACATTGAAACATAAAAAAGAAAAAACATTTCATAAATATGTGAAAAAAAGAATACATAAAATGAAAGGTGGCAGAAAGAAGAAGAATTCTTATTATGTCTGCCCCTTTTTTTCAAAAACAAAACAATTTCAAACAATCAATTCAAAACATAATCATTATAGAAATAACAGTTGAAAAGAGTAATTTTCACAATCAACAATAATTAGTATGTTAGACGCTTAACTAAAACTTTAGTATTTTGTTCATCCATCTTTAGTATTTTGTGAACAATTTAGATTTAATAATTTTTTTAAATGTAATCATAGAGTCAACATCTTTAGCATCAATTTCCAAAACATTCCATAATTCGATTCCCATATTTGAAATAAACCGTCCCTTTAAACTGGCCCTATACAGTACCTTGGCTTTATAAAAATTGCAGTTCCCTTTAAACTGTAACAGCTTTCTCTCTTAATGAAACACATTTGAATATTTGAGGGTAGCATATTCTTATGAGCCCTATACATTACTAACAAAATATTATAGTCCACCAAATCATAAAACTTCAGTACTTTCAGTTGTTTAAACAATATATTTGAGGGATGACAATAAGGTTTTCTAGAAATAATTCTCAAAGCTCTCTTCTGTAAGATAAAAATAGAGTTTGTTATAGTTTTACATTCAAAAAACAAAACAAAACAAAGCAAAAAAAACTGTAGAAACGTTTCGTCTTTCGTCCGAAAGACTTCCTCAGTCTGAGAAGCTGTATTCAGCTCAGTCTTATAAATAGCACCCTCTCACAGTGGATCAACCAGTTGGCTGATGACAGCCGAAACCAGTTGCTCACATGATCAAGGAGGACCATCAGCCTAACGATGGATCGTTAGCACCCTGATGGTTGTTTGCTATTCATACTCAGCCCTCTGTGAATAGCTCTGTGAATAGCAAACAACCATCAGGGTGCTAACGATCCATCGTCAGGCTGATGGTCCTCCTTGATCATGTGAGCAGCTGGTTTCGGCTGTCATCAGCCAACTGGTTGATCCACTGTGAGAGGGTGCTATTTATAAAGCCCTCATTATACTCGCGCTTTGGTCCGCTGGCTGGAGCGCGTGCACTGAGCCGTGCGGCTTCATGCGTTTACAGTGTCGCCGCTGTGTTTATAGTTGAAGCACGGCGGCGCATGGCAAAGTGCTGTTCTTTTACGGACCAGCAGGTGGCAGTACCCTCTAAAACCTGTGCATATGTTGCAAGAAAGGGTGTAGAAGAAGAAATCTACCGTAGAAGAAGAACTGTTTGTAGTCGCACAACAAAAACAAATGGCTTTCCGCTCGCGTGCTGAACTGTTCTCTTTATTAGAGCAAATCATAATAGAACAGTTATTGTGTTGTGTTATTTGTGCGGTTTTAATGCATGGAGTCAGCGGAGGAGGAAGCGATCACTTGACTTTTGGCAAAAAACAAACAAAAGAAAAGTCCAGATCAGGGATGAAGAAGGGGAATTTAATAAATTTGTGTCACATACAAAGCATTCCTCCATGCATAGCGACGCCGTCTCCACGACCACAGCGGCGCAGACAGCTGCAGGCTCTGGCGTGAAGAGTGTGAAGGCTGTCGGGTGAGGTCCCCACCGACCTGTCAATCAATTCAGTAGCGCCCACGGCGCCCACGGAAACTACCTTGCGGAGTTTCAAAAATTCGGAGGTGCGCGACACGCGCCAAACCAACGCGCAGGGTCTACGCGTAGGGGCGGGGACAGTGATATTGCATCACTTTTGGCGCGCGCACCCTAGCGCACTGCGTGACGCGTTGAGTATAAATCTAGCTCACGACTGAGCTGAATACAGCAGCTCAGACTGAGGAAGTCTTTCGGACGAAAGACGAAACGTTTCTAGTTTTTTTGCTTTGTTTTGTTTTGTTTTTTGAATGTCCAGAGGACCAGACTTAGCTTTTTTAGATACCTAAATAATTATTTCTTTGCTCAGAATTATAGCAAAGGTGTGTCTCAGTCTATTATTTGCTTAGTAAATGCACTTTATTGGTCAAATTAGCTGCATTTCGGCACGGTGTTGCAGCTGTTTTGACGGTTCCAAGCAGAGAGCAAAATGAAAGTGGTGAGATTATGGCAGGCCGATTGAGTCATTAAAAGTTGGTGAAGATTCTCAGTCATCCAGGACGTGGTAGTATCTAAAAAAAATGCAAGAAAAAAAACAATAAAGTATACTATAATAAATAAAGTCCAGTTGTTTTTGTCTTGAACTTTTTTGAATTTGTCATTATAGCCACGTTTACCTATTACATGATACAACAGCCAACAGCATGCCCTACCACTATTACTACTCTGCTGCCATCAAGTGGCTGAAAATGGCACTGCTCATTTTTTCAGTCAGAATGAATGGAAACGGTCATATCTCAGCCAAAAAATGGTTTATAAATATGGGGGAAAATCTTATAGGCCGAAAAATACGGTAGTTATTATTTTTCTCCCTCTCTTTTTGAATTGTGCATGTGTTCAGTGTTGAATTATTTTAATTAAACTGTTCTGTTTTCAAGTTTACAGTTTTCCGTTTGCCATTAGAGATAGAGTATGTTGTGTGTGGGAACAATTAAAAAACTTTTTTATCTTGGGTTAGATTTAAATAACAAATAGGTCAGTGCTTTTATTGAGGCAAGACGCAACTTCATGTATCCAGTAATTGTTATAAAACAACATTTACTACCAAAGTTTAGGAAGAAAATTACAGTAATCTTATCACTTTACAATTAGTTGCTCTGAACTGAAGTACAAGAGGTTGCCGCTACGGATGCAGCTCAGTGTCGTGATGATATTTAAAAATTATTGTGATGGTATTAAAAAGGTATTAAAAGTTATTAAATTTAACTCAAGAATTTCTGTGCATACCCTGTTATAAGTCCTCTTGGGCCGGGTACCAGCTCAAGATTCAGGTCTGGTTCTGCTCTAGTTCTGGTCCAGTTCAGTGGGTTCAGTGCGTCTTCTCTGCATCTGCTGGACGCCGATCAGATCAAAACTTTATCACTGTTTTTTGTTTTGTTTTTTGTTTTGTTTTTTCAGCAGAAGGAAATGGGGCTTCTAGGTGGCTCCCTGTTGCCTTCTGGGAAATGTGGTCATTATGAGCGGGAATAGAGTGGAAACTTACTTGTCTGGAGTATTTTATATTTTCGTTAA